>VURO01049978.1:33470-44886 GCA_015108175.1 Pelvicachromis taeniatus | reverse complement strand
CGGCTTATTGTCCGGTGCGGCTTTTCTAAGGCTTTTTCATGATTTTTGTGACATCGTAAGAGGATTTGTTTTGGTTTGTTCCGCCATTTTTGCCTGGCGGAAAGGCATGTGATCAGACACGGAAAAGAGTGATATGTTGGTCACATGTCCGTCCGCCAGCCAAAGTAGTGCCGTACGAATTAGCGCGAAAAAGAGACTAGATTAGCAAGCTGGCTCTCGCTGGCCCTGTGTCCATATCTGCAGCAGGTCTCCAAGGTGAACAGCCTCTGGCATGTTAGAACAAGGCAGCCAAGGGAAGTCGGCAAGTCAGATCCATAACTTCAGGATAAGGATTGACTCTAAGGGCTGGGTCGGTCGGGCGGCGGTGCACGGCCCACTTTGCGGGGCTCTTCCGAGGCGGGTGGAGCAGTCGCTCCATTGCCCTCCCTTACCCCCCCCACAAGACGGGCCGAGCACCGTCGCTACTAGCAACTAGCCCGCCCGCTAGCGCTACTAGCCCGCTAGCGCACCTGCGGCTTTTAGTCTGGTGTGGCTAATGTATGAACAAAATATGATTTTTTCATAATTTCAAGTTGTGCGGCTAATATTCAGGTGCGCTTTGTAGTCCGGAAAATATGGTACATAAATTTCCATTTGTAGTTTACATAAGTGAGCAGATATTTTTAATAGAAGCACTTGTTTCATATTCACCCTTTAAAATGAAGATATTTGAAAAACAGTTCAAATATCAGTGTTTAATAAAGTCATATGAAAAAAAAACATTTCACAGGACATCATGTTGGAATGAACTGATCAACAGCACCTCTATAAACAAGTATTAGCAGTTTGCTGGTTTGAAACATTTACCACATTCTTCCCATGAGCACACAGCCCAGCAAATTCACCCCAAGGTCAAACTGTGCAATGCTCAGGGAAACCAAAAAAACCCAGTAGCTACATCTCAGACTTCACAGGCTTCTGTTAGCATTTTAAATGTTTAAAGATCATGACAGAAAAAAAAAGACTGAAACAGAAGGGAAATGACAGCAGAGCTTGGGTTTGTCGATAGGAATAATGTCCGATTGACAAGAAGACCAAAGTGGAGATGTTTGACCATAATGCAGTGCACCGTATTTGGTGAAAAGCAAGCACAGCATATCAGCACAAACACCTCATACCAGCTGTCAAGCAGGGTGTTAAAGGGCTGATGGTTTGGTCTTTATTTGCTGCCAAAGGATCTGGTTCACCAACAGGACAATGACCCCAACCACTCCAACAAATCTACAACTGAATGGCTCTAACAAAAAAAAAAAAGGAATCAAGTTGTTGCAGTGGCCTAGACCTCAAACCGACTGTGTATTACTGAATTCCCACAAACCTCAATGATCTGCAGTGATGTTTTTTTTCTCCACAATGATGCGAGAGACTTATAAAGTCATAGAGAAAGTGAATAGTTCAGTTAAGCTATTGCTGATAAAGATGGGTCTACAAAACTATACCTGGTTCACCAGGTACACACCTAATATAATGAGCTATTGTGGATGTGCATGAAAGCATCTATTTGTCAAACTCATTGGTGAGTTCCCCCTGAAAAACTCCAACTGCTCTCTTTGCTCTCAACTGTACCGCTGACTCAAACTTCGATGAGGAGATGTGCACTTTTATAGCACAGAGTTTAAATTAAAAGTGTAGATTTTAGACCAGAAAGTGAAAGTAACATGGAATTGTTCTTTTCTCTCAAGGTCCAGCAGATGGCAACTATTCTAGTTGCTAGTTCCTTTGACCTACAGTCTTAGTAAATGCTTTCCCTAATTTCAGGTCTTATTGATTACAACATGTTATCTATTTAAAAAAAAATCACAATCCCAGTTATGGTAAAAAGCAGAGATTGCTTTAAGGAGAGTCCACAGGAGAATCCACCTTGAAACTGACAATTCATTACTGTTTGAGTACGCTGTGTACTTCAGTTTCCCAGTCTAATCCATCCCTTGCTTGTCACATCAGATGTATGGTGTGCTTCTAACGCCAACAGAAAAAAATAAAGAAAAATGTTTAAAAAAATGTTAACTCAGCAATTCAACAGTGACAACTGAAGAGAAACAACATGCCTTTGCACCTTACTACAGAACAGGATTTGTCACAACTGATCAAGCGACCCAAGCTGAAAAAATAAAACCAGTTGTATTCAGCTTGGTGATTATCCATGAAGGATTTCCTACCAGATAAGTGGGAAAAGACAATCTCAAACTGGTTATTAAGACTGGAGGAAATTTGCTCATGAATAATGTCTAACCACTTCAGGATGTCGGTAGTTTGGGTTGGATTAGCATCAGGTGGAACAAAAGTGTGCAGTGAGCACTTTTGAATCCGTTTTGGTGAAATTTGCTTTCTGGGGAAAACACTTTAGATAAATGGCTTCACAGGAAGACTCTCTAAGCCAACAATCACTTTGTTGTTCTGCTATTAAATAAAATAAAAGAATGATATAATCAGCCATCACTGCATTACGGATTTGTGCAATAAACACAGACTTCTGCAGCTTACTGCCTCACAGCACTCATGTTCAGTCAACAGAGAATAAAAACAGTAAAAAAAACAACAAAAAAAAACACATTCATGACCACCCACATGAATGCAGTATGGCTTTGTCGAGCTCCTGGAGCACATCCGATAATGCTTATTACTTTACCCCCCTGCTGCACATATATATTCTTATATGTTCATGGGTTCCTACATTATGCTGAAATGTCCTGACAAATAATTTGATCCATCTTGCCAGGAGACCAATCTGCTCACCTCCCTGCCTACGCAGTCTTTCTTCCACCTTATTGATGAGGCACATATCTTTTTCATGGGTCAAGTCATTTTAATTAGTCCTCATGCCAATATCACAGGCGAGCATTCGCTGCGTCTGACAGCTTAGAGGAATCCTAATTAAACTACACTCACCCACTCACTTACTCACACTCCCTGGGGTCGAACGCAAGAGCCTCTGCTCAGGCTGGAGTTGAGTGAAAATAACATATGACAAATATTATTGATTAGGCGGTTGTGATATTAATGGGCCAAGTGTTTTGAATTCAGCCAAAAACCCCACTTAAGGTGAGATCTGTGTTCTGAATCGCTGTTTTCTGTCTAAACTAATTATCCCAGCCAGCCAGGGTAAAGGTAACGTGGCCCTGACTGATTTAGATTAATGTTACACCACCGCTGCACACAGTCAACCAGCGCTTTGCTGGTTCCAACCCCTGCCACTTTTTAATCTGACAACCAGAGAGCTCGCTCAGGATCCAACAAATGGCTCTGTGAGTCCTGTTTCGCCGTCTTATTAATGGGATCCAACTAGAGAATACAAAGCATATGCTGCAGTTTGTCTTATAAACTGAAAAAGACATCATTATAATTGCTGACGATGGTCGCCCTGCTAATAGCTCTGTTCTTGAATACAAATATAAAGTCATGTGTCGCACTTTCTCAAGCTTTCTGTTTACCTGAAATTAAAGGAATAATTTCAAGATGCATGCTTTTCACAAAATGTTCTTTTCAGCAACACTTATAACTGGATACTGGGAGATATAGCATCTCCCTGTTGTCTGTTCACTCAGTGCTCTTAGCTTACTCTACAGGAAACTCTCCCCCACAATATCTCTTGTTTCTCTCTTTGTTTACAAATGAATCCAATCAAGTCAAACCTGGTAATTATTGAGGGTTAAAGGTGATGCCTGTCAGTGTATAGTGGGCTCGTCTGCTAGAAACAATGAATTCAAGTTGGCGTCTCGCCCAAGTGACTGAACCAAATGGATTTACTCCAAGAGGGTGCCACAGATGGCTTGTAGGGTCTGTCTGCATTGTGCTGTGATTGTTATGCCACACCACCCCAAAGCAAATTCCCTTGGTAATTAGCCCAATTCAGATTGTAAGATTAATAAAATGATGAGAACTTTTCATTTCTGTAAATACACTTGGTAAAAACCTCCTAATATGGCACTTGAAGGCAAATGTAGAGCAGTTGAAATAATTTTCAGCCAGTTAGTAAACATCTTTCTCATTTTGTCCTCTGAAAGTGAAAGTTGTCCAGCGACAATTAAATTTGCTTTCCCTGCTCCGACAACTGTGAGGAATTCCTGATCTAAATTCCTCCTGACTGTACAATCCTATACGCCATGATCTCTTCTTCCACTTGTAATGGTCATGTCTCCAGGCAGCTCAGCCTCCATTAGTGACACTGATTAACCTCACAGTTTCTGGCTGTTCACCGCTTGATGGGGCTGGACAGGCGATGGATCTGAGAAGAGACCAGTTGAGGGGAAAGGGAGCCTGAGAGGCCTTGTTAAAATGTATGAGTTTTATCACATCTTGTTGAGGCTACTTCATTTGCTGTCTGAAATGAAGAGAATGCAGCCGAATGAGATCTGGTATTGGATTTTCATCGAGGAGTTGACTGGGCTGCCAATTAGATGTAATTTGGATGGTGCTCTTCGAATTTGTTCGCTTTTCAGCTGTAAGCGGCCACGAGTTCATCTGAAAATGCAAAGTAGATCATTTTAAATTCTGGGGAGAGCGAGAGAGTTCTTTTGATGCTTTGTAGGAAAAAAAAATCACAGTTGACTCACTTCAGCTATCCACATTTATATCATGCCAGAGTATCTACACACTTTTCATGTATTCAAAGTAGAGAGATGAGTGGAGAGAGTTTTTTAAATCTCGTGTTCACTAAAACTGTGGACTGTCCTCATTACTTGTAAACAGAAAGAAACAATGGAGTAAAAACAGTAAAAACTAACCTGCTCTTTCTATGGCATGCTGTGGAACATGTTATAATTAATTTGCCTCCTCCTCACAACAGCTTGTGAGCTGTGAAACCACAGATCCCATATAAAGGTGATGTCAGCTTTTGGTTTCTTTGGAAAACCAAACTTAGAGCTTAAGCACAGCGCCATTTTTTCTGCAGAATCAGCACTACCGTGGCGAAGATGTGCAAAAGCTGATGAGACTGGGTTTGCTCCAGCTGCCGCTGATTTGTAGATTCTTGAATTGTGACTTGTGAGAAGAAATCACTTTATATCTATCTACTTTATATGAATCCAAAAGTCTTCTTTTTTAAGGACCCATGAGGCTTCACTTTGAAAGGTTGGATCCTTATAATGTCAGAGATGGTGCATGCTCTGACATGCACCATCTCTAAACAGAAAATGCCACCTGCACATATTAAAACCTCAAACATGTTCTTTTCATTTGTACAGGCACAATTCAATACAAGGTTTCCAGATAGTCATCATATATGGTAAATCAGGAGTAATGTTACAAGTAGTTTCTTGTTATTCAGCCTCAGTAAATACAGCAACGGTTGCATCTATGATGTGATGATTCATCCTTGCAAACTGAAGCAGTATGGTTCCTTGAAAACAAAAAAAATAATTTAAAATAATTCACATTTCTTTTACATGTAACAGCCCCGGTGAAAAATCTTAGTGAATGTTCACTTTTTCCCCTTTAAATATTTTTCTTGTAAGGTTACCATTTTTCTTTTCTTTACTTCTTCCCCCTTTTTTCCTTCATTGTTTCCGTTCAAGGTTAAGTGCACCAGAAATCGAGAGACAACCTTTGCAAGTGCTGTGAGCCCGGACTCATAAATGTTAAACATGCTTGATTAAAGAGATGAAAGGGATACGCCTCTCTGGCAGATCTTGTTGGCTCCGCCTGCAAACGAAAGAAAGCCCTGTCACCGTCTTGCCAGGTTCGAATAAGGTGCTGCAGGTAGAGGACACAGACTGTTACATCCTAGAGAGACTTTCTAAATTCTGGAGCTAACGTGACTGTTGTGAAGTTAGTTGTCGTAACTGGAAATGCCAACTTTGGGCGGAATGATGTATAAGTCAGCATGAGTCAATGTCAAAAACAACTCGTCTACCATTAAAATGTAATTAAGCACTGTAATCAAAGAGGATATACTGTGAACTCACACCTGCATGTTAGAAGCTAAAGTACAACAGAAAATTTGTTTCTTATTTTCCAAAATCAATCAATACGCATGTTAGATTTGATTCACACTAATACAGTTATTGTGTGTTATTTGTGGTTTATTGTGAAAACTGTGTAAATGCAATGCTTATGATTTGTATGCAAATAGGAATGTCAATCACTATTATGTATGAAAGAGGTTTAGTCAGGTTAAGTCAGATATAACAAGGACAAAAGTCACATTTAACTTTACTTGTAAATGTTGCAAATGTTAAGCCTACATCATATGACTACTTAATAGATTATTTATATATCTAGTAAAGGCACTATTTGTTTATGGTTTCTCTCTTCACATTCAAAGCTTGATATATATATATTTTAAAAAGAGTCAGACAAGTTATGCTGATTTGAGCTTGCTTCCATACATTAGGTTGTTCCCTGCTGAGGTTTTCTGAGATGCACTAACGGGAATTACATGCTGTAGAATTGAGAGGTAGAAGGTGTTGACGCTGCCTATTGCCCCGGGGAGCTGGCCTGACTTCTTTTATCTCAAATGAGCACATCGGAGGACTGCTGATGGATTGCTGACTGCCTGTTAGAGATTTTCAGCTCTGCTGAGTTTATGCCAGGTAAGTTATGTTTGGAATCTGCACTTGCATGTAAACAAGTCTGGCTTTTATGTTATAGGCTATGTAACTAAATAAATATAGTCTGAGCTTAATATCCCAGAAGCACTAATTGTATTGGAAAATGTAAAAGTAGCATTAACAGTTTCATAAAATAAACATTTAATAGAGATTAATTAGATTTAGATTTAGTTTCTGATTTTTATGGTTGTTTCACTTCAATGGAGAAAGATAGAAATTCAGAAAAAACGCACCACATAAAAGTTAGAAATTGATTTCCATGTCACTGAGTGAAATAAGCATTTGATTTTCTACAATAACATTCCAGTTTCTCCACCACCATGTGCAACATCAAAGAGCTGTCAAAGGACGTCAAGGACAAGACTGTAGACCTGCACAAGGCTGGAATGAGCAACAAGACCATCAGCAAGACACTCAATGAAAAAATGACAGTTGTTGGTGCATGACCCAAAGCACACTGTCCCCACAGTCAAACACAGAGGTGGAAACATTATGCTATGGGGTCTTTATGCTAATGGCACAGACCACTTCACCGCACTGTTGGCTGATGTTCTGTTTTTCTCCATTAAAATGAATCTACCGAAACAATTAGAGACACTAACATTAATCACAATATTGATTAATGTCCGTGTGATCAGCACACCTCTCCACAATATAAACAGCAGTTTGTATTAGTGTTGGGATTAGTGTAATGACATTAAATTTTTTATTAATACAGTAAGGGGTTTTTGTACTATTAACACCATTACATTATGGTTACAATTATGTCAGTATTTGCATTACAAAGGTTCTTTAGTTTTATGCAAACTGGGCGTTAGAAAAAAACATATTTTCTTCCTGTTTACTCACACTACATTCAGCTTAAATCAGTTCTTGTAGGGGAGGAAAATGGTGGAACAGTCTTCAGCTTTATTTGATTTTTGTGCCACAAAAAGACAAGAATCCGACTGCAATCTGCAACCCAAACAGAAATAACACCATTATACTGTTAACAAAATTTCAGCTCTTTGCAAGCATCTGCACAGGTTCATGCAAATACAAAGCTAGCCAAGCATTTGGAGTGATGTTGACGCTGAGTGCATGTTAACCGCAGTCCACCAGGGAACAAAGGCTGTCTTTAGGCTGGATTTCATCTTTGCTTTGTTGGCACCGTGGTTATAAGTAAATTCTTAAAAAAAGATTGTACTGTGTTGGTTTGTGAGACTGTAGCCTGTAGGTTTATATTTTTAACTGGTTATAATTAGATGTGATTGTAAGACAGTACATTTCAGGTCATTTTATGGAGAAACGTGAAAGTAACGTAAAGAGTAGTGTAGCAAATGACTTTCTCTTTCATAATGTACTGCATAACTTTTAAGTAACAAGCAATTTGTAATGTTGTAATACTGTATAATACTTTTTAAAATAATGACCATGACACTGGTTATTATTGATGAAACACTGCAGCAGAAGTGGATAGACTATGACAAGACAGTAAAGTAAACTCTTTGATGAAACTTATTACACAATAGGACGGAGCTCCTTGTGACATTTTCTCTCTCTCTCTCTCTCTCTCTCTCTCTCTCTCTCATTGCTGAGACAGTGGGGTACTGATTACGGTTTAGTCTGTGAAATCATCCCCAGCTGGTTTCTCTCGTTAAGAGCCGAACTCTGACATTAGCAGCGATTACAATGTCTATGGGTCAGTCTGTGACTGAAGTCTTTATGTGAGAGAATTCACTGGAGCATAGGCCACAAAATTAGCTGTTTGGTATGCAGACAGACAGACTGTATTCCAATTGAGGCGTCATACTCTGATCCTCAGCCTCTAATCCGTGTTGTTCATGGCCACAACTGTGCAGGAATGTGCTTCCCATTGCAACCAAGTGATTAGGGTTTATGAAACATCTCCGAATTGTATTCTGTGTCACGGTGAGGCACGCTCTCTATTTTAATCACACTCTGATTCAGTCTACTTATACTTGAGAAAGTTTGGTATTTTACCCATACTTTGACACTTATACCACAGATGTGACTGTTTGTCTTTAGGCAACACACATACTGGGATTGATAAACATACTTTTAGTGGTACTACCTCTGCTTAATGTGATTCAGGGTTCATTTACTCTGTGTCAACCCACCGTTTTCCACAGAAACTGAAAGTTTAAAAAAAGTTGCATTTAAGAAAAATCTCTCAAGGAAAAGAACGTAACCACTATAATATAGCTGGTTCCTGTGGTTATCTGAAGAGAATCTGCATGGTTGGCAACAGGCTTTTCAGGATCTCTTTAAGTAGCAACAAGGTTAATCTCCACAATGTGGGAAGGGAAATGTGAAACTGCAAATTTTGCAGTTATCCAGAGTAGCTGCTTGCCCACTATTCTCTCCACATAAAACACCACTTTTTAAACCCAGTCTCACATAAAAACGTGCTTTTTCACTGGTGCATTAGCAAATATGGCAAAAGTGTCTACTGTAAGTGTAAAGTAAAAATAAAATTCAAATTGCAAGATGCCTATATTTGTGGCCAATTACTTTGCTATCACATCACATGGCTGCCAGTTATCTTTAAATATAGGCAATGCAGTCATTTGGAAACTGGATTGGTGGTGATAGTATAAATCATGTGAGTTTCTCAGGTAGGAATGTTGTTTTTTTCCTTCATTTCCTGCAGCTGCTGTGTAAAGTCAGTTTTCACACTCTCTTTGATTAGGTTCACAGATGTCACTGTTAAGGATGCCATTCTTTTCATTGCTATTACACTGCTGATAGTCGCTTATATCACATAGAGGCAACAACTGTGAATTTTCAGAGTACTACAGGTCTATGAGTTTCTCGCAAAGTCACTTAGCTAAACTACAAAATATTACAAATGACACTGGACCAATAACAATTCTACAAAATAAGTGAATTCAAACAAATAAACACAAAGTTGCAGTTGTTTCTGCCTCAAAATGATTTACTCACCAGGTGAGGCAAATGCAGAAAGTTATCCATTCTAAATTTACAGCCTACTCAGAGATCTCCACCATCACTACTTTGAAAAAGATTTGCAGGCAGAAATCCTAGTGTACACTTTCAACCTTTTTTAAAAATCACAGTGGTTAAAACCTGTTAATGCTCAGTCTTTCCTGCCATCTATATGAGACTTGCTTCACATGCGCCCCATTGGTCACATGTCCAGGGCAGTGCTGAACTTTGCCTTCTATACTGTGTATTGTGTAAAAGTTGCTAGTCCTCACAAAACAATAGACTGAACATAGAAAGTTTATTTTAAACAAACATCATTTACAGGATTCATATGCTATAAGAGTATGATTAATGTTACAATTTACTATTTTTAATGCAAAGCCATTGACTGCTATCTAATTCAAGATGAAAAGCTCAAATCATAAAGTTTATTTTTTCAACTTTAGAAATCATATTAGATCTGGTTGCTTGTTAGATTCCAGCCAGAGGTACAAAAAGAGGTACAAAAGGACATCCACTGTAAAAATCTGCTGGTCATTTCTTGTTTCAAGTGACCAGTCGAAAGTAGTTAATTTCCTCTGTTGATATTTTTCATTCATGCCAAGTTTTATAATTATCTCATTTAAATAGTTATGATGACAAATATTCTTAACTCACAATATTCTCAAATCTTAACGCACAATATATTAATATATACTATACTATTCTAATATAATAATATTAAGTGAATTGTCTTAATTGAGAGACAAAATTGGGGATGGGGCACTGATTTTCCCTCCAAAATATCTTTCCAGGGGGCGGAGCTTCAGAAGAAAACATGACCACTTTCTTTTACTTCATCATAAGTCACGTTGAAATGACTGAATTCTAATAGACTGAACATCCTTAAAGAATATGTGAAATGTGCAAGACTAATTTATATTTAGATGAGAAACATAAATTAGTCATGTTTGAGTTATGAATTTCACATTTGTAACGAACTACCCACAGCAATTTTTTTCAATATGGATCCAACCTGCTTGGTATGCATGGCATGTTACAGAGTTCAAATCATCTTAAACTGGTTTCTTGATTTCTTGACTCAAATGTCCCCCACAGTCAGCAGATCTTAATCCAATAGAGCACCTTTCGGATGTAATAAAGTGGGAGAACTGCTCATGGATCATGGATGTGCATCTGACAAATCTGCAGTAATTGCATGACACGTAACTGTGGACCAGCGCCTTGTTGAATCTACGCCACAAAGATTTAAGGCGGTTCTGAAGGCAATAAAGCCAACGCGTGTACTAGCAAGATGTAACTAAATAAGTGATAGGTGAGTGTGTCTATGTTTAGTCCAAACATTCCTTCTGGGTTAATGGTGAATGCTGTGCAATGGATTACCGGCACTGGCAGGCTATTACATAGCTGGAAGCTAAAGCTAATCAGAGTGTCGGCAGAGCAGCAGAACTTCTGAAATTATCACCTCTGTTTTACCTTTTAACACTCTTCATCTGTGCTAATGGTGTTGTCACAGTGCTGACATTTTTATGGTTGCCTATAGCACATTTCCAATGCAAACACTGCATGGAGGCGTCCATAACTCACAGGTTGTACGATTCACGCATAAAAAGGTCATAAATTAAGCACAAGAGGACAGGAAAAGCAAGAGCAGTTCTGCCAAGCAAAAAGGATTTTGCTTTAGCACAAATCCTCTGAGTTTTATTGCTGAGCAACACAGTCTGATAATAGCGCACGTAAATAATATGTTTTTAGTATCTTAAAGATACGTGCACAATCCACATAACATGACACGAGAGAGTTTATTATTATGATAATGACATAATGGATGGTTAAGCTTTTTTTTTTTTTTTTTAAATTGCTTTTAGTTAACTAAAATA
>VURO01049978.1:17431-33450 GCA_015108175.1 Pelvicachromis taeniatus | reverse complement strand
AAAATAATTTATTTTTTAATTTTTTTTTTTTTTTTTTAAATTGCTTTCAGTTAACTAAAATATTTTATTCACACTTGTTTTGTATTTTTTACTCAGTTACCTTTTAGTAATGTTGGTGCAGTCTCACTAAAATACAAAAGAATTGAAAGGTATAATTATTATGAGTGGACTTAATATAGTCAAAGAGAAAATAAAGCACTCATAAGTAAATGTATGTACTTTTTCTCTATTCAGAGATTTTTCTAGTGCTCTATTACAAATGACATAAATAACATTTTAAAAAAATGACATGGTAAAAGGTGGTAAAAAAGCAGGTTTTGAGCTGATAAACCATGTAACACAAGCGAGAAGGCTCAGTAAAAATTTCAGTTTATTAATGCATAACTTTCATTATTCATGATACTCATTACTTTTTATACAGCAAATAGCTGAATGTCAGAGAAACGACCAAGATTTTGGTCAGTATCCATTAGTGTGAAGAAGGATGATAAAAGCAGGGTCAGAAATATTTTAGTTATATGGCTAATAAGTTCCCCTGGGCACCGTTTAGTTGACATCTAGACAGACAGAGCCTTATGAAAGTTCACTTAAGGAATGTTAGAGTTTAGATCAAAGACCCATATGCAGGACTAGGGCAAAAAGGGAGAACTTTAATTAAAGTTAGGAAGAAAGAACAAAGACTTTTAGGGGAGAAAGCCAAACACAAGATCACTATAAAGTCTGTGCAGGTAAATCCATACAAAAGCCCAACAATGATCCAATATAAGAAGGGAAAGAAAAAGAAAAGTAAAACAGGTGAGTAAAATGGTACTTTTCTACTCTAAGCGCTCTTTGCTGCAAGCCAGCATTCACACATTCACACAGTGCTTTGTTCTACATGGCTTTCTAACTATCACGCCCACTCGTATCATCAACATGCAGCCTGGAGGAGCCAAGGGAATATAACCACCAACCTCCTGATTAATAGACAACATGCTCTACCACCTGAGCCACAATCACAGGGGTTGAAAAAAAGACAAAAAAAGATCAAAAAGCAATGACAGAAAGAAAGTGATTAACACACATAAAATTCTACTGTGGTAAATAAGAGAACAATAACTTCCCCTCCATGGGTCGCCACCTTGGACAGGTTTGCCTGATCCGGGCCTGGGGAGAAGGGACGAGGGAGACCCATCTCAAGGACCTATCTATCTATCTATCTATCTATCTCTGGCTGAATGTACAATGAATATAAATAAATAATTTAAAAAAAACATCCAGATCAATAAAACAGGACACACCTTTGTGGCACATCTTTTTCTGGTAACTATGTGGTAAGAATGGGTGGTATCTGCATTTCAGACACTTCTAAGAGAAAGTACAAAACTGTCATCTTTCATTCTTAGACAGAACAACCCCTGCCTCTTCAGCCTTTTATCATCACAATAAAGTTGGAGCCATAGTGATGCCTTCCCAGTGCTGCTGTTAAGCTGATTTTTTACAGCCCTGGCACACTACACCAGAACCCTTGTTGTTCGTAAGACGCATGAATTCGCTAGAGGGCTGCTTTGGAGCACGTGCCAGTTTATTGGGTGAGCTTGGTCCCTCGGCACATGAAACTGTAATAAAAATCCATCTGTTAGAAGACGGATGGTAAGCCAGTCCACTGGAACAGAAGCTTGTCCTCTGGATGTTTGTGTCAGGCTTTGCTTGTGATTTTTCAAACATTTGTGAAAAAATCAAAAGTGTGCTTGTTGTATTTATGCACATACACATGCACGTTAACCTTGATTCCCCATAAAAACAAAAGGGAACGTGTTCATGAACCTTTGATTAAAGCCAAAGAAGACAACCTATTAAACACACTGTGATCTACAATGTTCTCACATGCTCTTAAGCTACATAGCTCAAGCATTTCAGAGACTGTGAATGCTTAACGATGAACCTCTCATCTCCTTTTGAAGGCGATGACAATGTATAATAATGTTGTCATGACAACAGGGCAGAGAGTTGGAATTAAGTAGGTATGCGCACACAAGAAAATGCAAAATTGATTGACTCTGCATAATGTACCCTGAATGTGCGCTCTGTCTTTGGGAATGCTGATGAACACGAGGTGAGTCTCGTTAGAAAACAACATTCTGCAACATCTCAGAAATTATTAAGTGCATCTTTCATCTGTTTCTTCATGTGCCGTACACTTGTATGTTCACTTTTTCATGAGCAGGTAGATGTAGTAACATTACTAAAACATGTACCCATCTTGATAACGTATGACGGCAAACAAATGTGTTATCACGGTGTCTGGGCTCATGTCTGTGAACCTTCTTACAGTCAGGTTGGCTGGGGATTAATCTAAGCGAGGGAAACAGGATCTCTGTGATCTGAGGGAGCATATGTTCACATGATTTAAACAGAATGACTGAATCTGATGTACAATGGGCTGTAAGGGACTCTATGTGTGCCAAATGCTCAAGCTATTCAACATGTCGATGTGGTAAAATGCTATCAAAATTCTCCCCCTTTCAGTGCTGTAGTAATGTTTGCCAGCTGAGCAGGACAAGAAGCATGACTCCCTGGGGAAATTTTCAAGTGCAAGCTTTGTTTTGGAAATGTATTATTTCATTTTTTCTTGAAATATGAAGGCGCATAATAAATACAAGTGACAACAGGGCTCCCTGTTGGTTTCAAATAGTGACACACTCCTTAAAAGATGTACAGCCGCTGCCAAAACAAATCACTGCCTTCTAGATAACTGTCTTTATTATGTTTTCTCTTCAGAAGGGGTACCCTGCAGGAACTTGTTGAAAGCGCAAGTGAAATTGAAACTTAGAGTTAGGCTGATGAGTTAATGAATTCATAACACATGTGGTCACATGTCTAGTTCGTGTTGCTTTTGCTTGCCTGTCAAAACACAGGTCACTTAGCTGGCAGGTGGCAGGCTATTGTGAACTCTGGAAAACCAGACCCTGCAGTACTGATGAAAATTGGTAGAAGATTAAAAAGCAGTTGACTACAATCTCTGCCCACTGTGCTGAAATGCCAAGGGCTGCTGAGAGCAGAAGCAAAGACTATTGCATCACCTCCTGTGCAAAAACCTTGCTCTAATGAGGGTGTATTAACACTGCATGGTTTAATAGGGAGAATAGATCTTGCTTGTCCAGCTCCCCATAGACTGCCAGTCATTGTGAGTCCACAGAAGTGGCATTTATATCCAGTGATTACAAAGCTGTTGGCTGAAGAGTCATTTGCTTATAAAGGGCATTTATTATGCAGGAAGTAATTTTCGATTATGGATTCTTTTTATGTCAGGACACAGTAATTTCTTTAGTCTAATTATAACTGATGCTCATCCTCACATACTGTAACATATGTTATGCACAACATTCATCACTACCAAACCTATAGCTTTTCCTATGCCTGTTTCTGTCAAGCCACATTAGCCTCAGGAGGAAGGTGGTAAAGACAGAGGTGGTTAATGTTCTGCGCCTGCATCTGCCGGGATGCTAGCTGATGCTTCTCTTCGACAGCCAGTTAAAATTGTACCAGAAATGAACAGTAAAGATTTACTGGAGCGCAAAGCCATAGCCAGTGAACCAAGAAATGGTGACGGGGTTCTTGCAATCATATAATTTTTTCCTGAACATTCAGTGAGATGACAGGTAGAGACAGAGGAAAAGACCAACAGTGTGCTTGACTGGTGATGAATTCTGCAGAGTGTGAAAACACTTTCCGTCTATTGAAAACTAGTGTCATGCTGTAATGTTTGTGAAGGGTCTCCTTGAGACAAATGAGAAAGGTTGGCTCTACAAAAGATGGTTCGACAGTTTCCAGTCTGATAGCTTGGCAGCTGTAAAACGTGATGATTTAACCACAAAACAAATTCAGTGTTCAATTTAATTTTAAAATACTTAAATTAATATTTTTCACTGAATGAACTGAACCAGGGAAGGGATTAGTAAAGGAATGTTATATTGAAGAGCCATTAAAATGAATGCGTAACATGTACTTTTAATGTCCAGTAATTCCTAAGGGTTCAGAGATTTTGCCTTTTTCTCCTCCATTCGACCCCCGAGAGGTAGAGTTTTCTCTCTGTGTAAGCCCTGCACGTCTTCACAAGGGTACAGCAACATTTGACTTACAAAATTGCCTCGCTTTTAAAAGCAATACCTTCACCATCCACATGCTGAAAAGACACACTCAAAGACTGCGAGAGAGAGCAAGAGATGCCTCAGGACTTAAATATACATGCCACAGCGTTAAATCCCTGGGAGTAGTGTAAAGAATCCAAAAGTGCTCGGATAAACAAAAATGATCGAGCATGTTAGCAAATGCACCCACATTTTAAATCCTCATCGTATTAAAGCTGATGTTATGTAGCTCCCAAAGCTTGATGCTTTGTTTAATATTCATGAAGTGCTCAACACCTTGGGAGCTCCGCACAATCTACGAGTAGAAAGAAATATTGTTATAAGGTCTGGTAAACAGAGCACTGAAGAAAGAGTGGAATACCCCATTTATCACACATCCACTGTCATTTCCTCATCCCTTTTAAACTAGCAGCATGAGCTGCAATATAGTATAGAGTTCAGGAAACCAGGGGACATTGGACTAAGGTGAATTCCATGGACAAGAAAGTCAGAATGGCAATGACCACCAAGGACGGTCAGACACATGGACCATCATTCTAATATGTAAAATAAAGGTACGTTTTTCATCCACTGCTGAACAGTAGACAGGTAATGAGAGCTCTCTGCAATGCAGTGCAAGGAAACACCTATAAACACAAATACATTAAGGAACCTCACTGCCAGTGTGATCAACACATATCGTATTTTTCGCCCTATAAGACGCTCTGGAATATAAGACGCACACAATTTTAAAGGAGGAAAATCTAGAAAAAAAAGATTCGGAACCAAATACTGTAGAACACTTTCTCACACACACCATACACGCTGCCTCGGCCCGTTTTATCGAGCTTGTGTGGACTTGGTGGAGCCAAATAACCCGTCATGCATTTCGCGAGACCAGCCCGATCACGTTCACCTGACCTGTGACATCATCGAGTACGCTGGTGTTCCAATTGCACAAATCGCGGGTATACTACAAGGACGTTATCTCTATATTTTTAGAAACAAAGACAATGATGCTTTCTTCTTTATAAATATGGTTTTATTTTTGGCAAAATTTCACATACACAAAAGCAAAGTCCTCGGCAGAAAAACCTGAACTTCTTGTATTAAAAGTAGAACTTGCACAATATATAAGGTCAATCTTCTCATCAAAAAACACTAAGGCTCTCAAGACTGTTAACGTCTGTAACCATCTGAAACTGCTAAATTGATTTTGGCTCTTGCATATTTTTATTTATTTTTGTTTCTTTTCTTTTCTTTTTGTACTTACTTTTTATGTCATTGTCCCCGTCACTTTCATTGCTTTTCATTGTAATACTACAATGTCATCTTTTAAGTGATCTTTGTTTTTTCCTAACTGTATGTTTAAAGTGTGAATAAAGTTTTTTTTTTTTTTTAAACTCGCGTTTTCGGCAGCTAACGCGAGTCCGGACTCGCGTACTAAGAATTGAGAAACGGCACCCGTGATTCGGGGGCGGAGCTTTGGCGGATCAATTCTTCTGCCCATCAATCACGGGCATCCAATCAAGTGGAGCGGGGTGGAGCAGAGCACGGACAGCACACAGTAAACATTGGCCGGAGGAGGCGGAACGTATGGAGCAGGAGGGGCAGACGTGCGGACATTTCAGGGCACCGTAGATTGATGCATTGCCCAGGAGATATGCACAGACGCGGCGAAATTGTGCCCACACTGACCAGCAAGAAGTAATACTGCCCGGGGAGACACAAGGAGGCACAGCCCGCAGTACATGCACAAATCCAGCCTGCACACACAGCAAGCACCACACAAAGTTAGGAGCAGTTTTAATGCAGGCAAAATGGTATTGTCGTGCGTCTTATACGACGAGAAATACGGTAAGTGTGCAGCCTGCCTTTTAGCCCCTTCATTTCCTTTGTTTCATAAAGTTTAAATGGAAAATAACTGCATCACGCGTGAGGAAGAAAGCCTAAATAAATTTAAAAAAAACTCCCTTATCTGAAGAATAATTAAAAATTTTACTCAGGTAAAACCAAAACAAACCAAGCAAACAGAAATATCTGACAAAGAACACATGAGGCAGAAGTTAAAACTAAAGAAAGAAGCAAACTTATATTAAATGAAAATGCGCTACAAATAAACATCATTAGACATGATCATCATCACTTCAAATATCTTTACATCTCACAGGACCTGTCATACTCACAGGCTAGTGAATAAGATCAATCAACGCCTCTTCTACCTTAACTGATTAAATGACCTCAAACTCCAGCCTAGTGTGCTGAGGAACTTTTACTCTTGCACTATAAAGATCATCCTGAGTGGAAACATCAGCACCTCAATGCGACACTACTGCAGACGGGACCACTTAAACCTCAGGAAAGTCGTTCATTCAGCTGAGAGAACGATCAAGTCCAATCCTCAGAATTTGCAGGACTTATACATAAAACAGTGGCAGGATGATTGTAGGGGATCCCAGCCACACTAGCAATTTTACTTTTTACTATTTACAAATGTAAGAGAATATATTAGATAATTTTGTGCTACTTAGGTTTTAGTTGTCGTAGACAGCTGTGACGTCTGTTTTAAAATGTAGGCAATTTTTTAGACTTATTAGCTGTTATGTTTTTTATTGTAGCCTTTGTTTATCTTGTTATTCAAACGTCCTAGTTTAACTGTGATTTGTAATGAAAAGATCTAAATCACACACTTTTGTGTGTGTGTGTGTGTGTGTGTGTGTGTGTGTGTGTGTGCAGTACCTTGAAAGCACTATTTGTCATCATCTTGTGTTAACTGCAGCCTGCATGTGTCTGCACAGCACAGCTGAGTCATGTGACCAAATGTCAAAAAAACACAGTAGGGTAGGGAGGAGGAAGAGGAGTGAAGTGTGCGTGGGTGTGGGAGTATCGTGTTTGCACAGACATGTCTTGTTTGAAATGTCAGCAAAGTACTTAATTTGTAAGAGAGAAATTTGATTCGGCCACTCCTGTTGGCTAATTTTATTATTATTATTATTGTTGTTGTTGTTGCTGTTGTTATTATTATTATTATTATTGTTATTATTATTTCCTCAGACGTGATGGCTGATGTTGTGCTTCATAACTTCCAGAAAGTCAGAGAAGTTAAAGGATTCTGAATGTGGAGCTGCCAGGCAGGAGGAAACGAGAAAGACTGCAGAGAAGATCCATGTAGAGAGAGCAACAAATGGAGACCCCTAAAAGGAGCTGCAGAAAGAAGAGTGGCAGAAGTCCTACCTCGCTCAACTTCAGAACCCAAGATGACAACACTGCATGCAAACAGCAGTACTCTCTGTAGTACCACTGCTGCTGAATATCAGCTTAAGTTGTTATATTTTAAGCGCACAACTAGTGATGGATGGATGGATGGATGGAGGGCTCCACCTCGCCGTGGTGCAAACCTGTTTTCCTAGCTTTGACTGGAACACGGACGACACGCCCAGCCCAGGCCCAGCATCCGACTTTAGATGTGAAAGCAAGACAGCATGACAAGAAACGAGCTCCTGGGCTGACAGCATTCCTCCACCTGCAGCGCAATGCAGACAATTAAGTGTGTTGTCGTCGGAGACGGGTGAGTTCGCTTAGTCAATATTACTCTATTTTATTTTTTAACACCTGGTTTTTACCTGTAAAAATTTGATGGCTGTGGCTCAAGAGGTAGAGCAGGTCAATTACTGCTCTGCCTCCCGAGGAGGGAGGTTGGTGATTTGAACCCTGCTGCTCCAGTTTGTATGCCAAATGTCCTTAGGCAAGATACCAAACCTAAGTTGCTCTCTGATGTGTCCACCTGAGTGCAAATGTTATACTGAAAGCACTTAAGCACAGAAAAAGTCTTTGTATGAATGGGTAAATGAGGCTTTGAGTGCAGAGCAGAAAAGCACTATATAAGAATCAGTCCATTTACCATTACATATCTAGGGTGCTTAAGACAAAAAAAGGCCACTTCTTTTAGGTTGCTGTGCTACTGGTGATTTGGTAACATGCACTGATCATATATAATGGGTAAGTTTGGCTGCCTCACTGGAAATGATCTCATTCACAAAGTGGCTGTGAACTACTGTTCATGTGAGCGAGGGGTGGGGCCGTGTGCCTGCCTAAATAGTTTTGGCAACTTGAGCCCACTGTAACAAAGTTGAAGGTCCATAAATGCTGATGCAGCTTCTTACCCCCTACAGAGAAGTGGGTAAGACTTGTCTGCTCATCAGCTACACCACCAATGCCTTTCCTGGAGAGTACATCCCCACAGTGTGAGTATCTGACTTTGCAGTGCCTTGAGTATTTATTTATTTAAGCAAGATTAGCAGTCAGTAATCAGTCTCCACCCTCCTTTAAAATCAGTGCATTATATGAAAATTTGGCTTACAGAGGAGGATTTAATTAGAGCAGTGGACTGTAACTAGACCAGAAATACATGTTATAAGATGTTATGAGGAAACCCTTCAGCCTATCTCATTCTGATCCTAGTTGTCACTGTAACTGTGGCATGGACTGGTTTAGCAGTCATTTGATAAACAGACTTCAGGTTGAGACAAATTTAAGAGAGCAGATGCCATAAAAGTCTACAATGTCAGTTCTGCCTTTTTAGTATTGATAGTTTAACAGTTTATATTTAGCTTTGTTTGTCTCATCTGCACTTCATCACTTCTGTCAGCTTTGACCACTACTCCGCCAATGTTTTGTTGGATGGGCAGCCGGTGAACCTGGGCCTTTGGGATACAGCAGGACAAGAAGACTACGACAGACTCCGCCCACTTTCCTACCCAGAGACGGTACAGCAACCACACAAAAGAAAGATCATAAAATGTTATGCTATACTTCACTTACATTACTGTGCAAACGATTTGAGCCGCTCCTCAGTTCTTTATATTTCGCTTCCAATGAAGTAAAATGTTCCGATGATTTGTTAAAGTAGTCTTCAGCAATAGTTCTCTAGGCTTTCTGAAGGCCTTTCATTTATTTGTTTGGCTTTTTGGTCATGCTTTTTCACTGATTTTCTAAATATTATGGATTGAGGCTCTGACAGTCTTGCTTTCTTTGTCTAACCAGGATATTTTTATGATCTGCTTTTCGCTCGTGTATCCTACGTCGTTTGAAAATGTCCGTCATAAGGTGAGTAGTTGCTGTATTATAGAAAGGTGGCTGCAAAATGTTATCCTATTAAGGTTTCACTAATGACAACTAATGACAGTACTGACAATGTCAGTACTGTCATATCAATATCATGACATTTACTCATATTGTGACTGTGCTGCAAAAGCAAGCACAAGCCTAATCCTAAATTTAATGGAAAAATGTAGTTATATTTCCCGAAGGACTCTAACATGAAACATGGAAAGTAGATAATTTTATAAGTGAATAATGTGTATATTAATCTCTAGTAAGTAGTGAGTTTTCCTAAAACCAAAGAATGACAACAAAGTGAACAAGGGCGACAAATATTTAGCATTTTATACTTTTGAATTGTATCATCAAAATTCTGTTAATAAACAGCAAGTCAGTGTGATGACTTTGACATGTGAAGTATGTCAACTAAGAAAAATATTGCAGGCAGTTCACTAAGCAACCTTCCCAGGACTAGCCGACTGGAGCTCCAAGGTGGAAATCACTCATGAGAACACAAAAGCTTGTCTCACATTTGCCAAAAGCATCTGGATGATCCCTCAGGCTTTTAGAAAATATTTGGTGGACTTATGAGACAAATTTTGGGAGGTTTGAGTCCCGTTACAGCTGAATAAAAGTAGCACAGCAAACAAACAAATCTGCAGAGAAGAGTGAGTCAAAATTCCTCCACAGTGATGTGAAATACTCATTTACAAATGCTTGATTGCAGTTCTTGCTGCCAAGGATGACACTACCAGTCATTAGGTTCAGGGGGCATTTGCTTTATCACACAGTTATTTTAGATAATCTAATGTGCACCAATGCCAACCTATTGCTCTGGCTCTGAATTTCAAAGTAGTCTTACTCCCTTCTATCCCCTTTGAACCAGGTAGTGAGCATTATTTTATAACATTTAGAGTTAAACTCTAGCTTTCAAACAACCAGTCAAACTCACATCCACACCTACAACTAAATTAGATTCACCACTTAATCAAACATGAATGTCTTTGAATTGTAGGAGGAAACCCTTGAAAGCAAAGGGAGAACATGCAGACTCCATGTAGGAAGTCCCCACATGAATGACAGTGAAAATTAGCTGCGGCACCAATAAATAAAGTGTTCAAGGTGATGCAGGCCGCGCTGGGAAATTAAACTCATAAGCATTGTCCCTGTGCAGTGGATTCATGAGGTGAGACACCATTGTCCGAACACTCCCGTAATCCTCGTGGGGACCAAAATGGATCTGAGAGATGACAAAGATGCTTTAGAGAAGCAGAAGAAGGAGAAGAAGATTAATCTCTCGCCCATTAACTACCCTGATGGACTGGCCCTGTCCAAAGAGATTGGTAAATGCTTCGATTATCTCTAATACTTTTTCTTTTAAATCATCATGGAGGACAGAAGATTCCAGTAATAAACCTGGAATCTGGTTCTCTGTTTCCTGTTCTCAGGTTCTGTCAAGTACCTGGAGTGCTCAGCTTTGACTCAGCGTGGCATTAAAGCTGTGTTCGACGAGGCCATCCGGATTGCCCTGTCCCCTCCACCTACCATCAAGAAGACAAAGAAGTGCTCTCTCCTCTAAGACTTCAATCACTGAAACAGTGTATTTCAAATTCTGTCCTTCAATGTGTGTAGCTACATCAATTATACCGTTGTAAGGTCAATTTTAGGAGACGTTGCTTCCTAACAGTGTATACTGACTTTTGTTTACAGCCTTGGTAGTAGAATTTTTTCCAAATAGACTGTGCACACACTGTATGGTAGTCAAAAAGAATCCTTTGATCTGCCGTCTCTTTAAAACACAGCGAACAGTGTGCTGCTGTTTCCTGCTGTTCATTCAGCTCCACCACATCAGGCATTTACAAGTTAAAAACTTCACTTTCTCTCTGTGAAAGCTGTCGTGTCACCTTGTTGACAACAAAGAGCTTGAACGAAGCATCTGTGAAGTTTGTCTTTTTTTTTTACAGGTAGTCGATTTTTTTTTTGCTCTAATGGTTCATGATAATTCATTCTCATGGACTAAATGAAACCTGAAACAGTGAGAAAATGAATGTTGTATACACTTAGCTTTATGAAGAAAAGCTATTCTCTTTTTGTATTTTGTTTTTTTTTTAAGTCAAGAAATTCCCATAAAACAGGCTGTGTTTGTTGCTGTGATTACTTATTCTTGTGAATCTTTCACTTATACCATACTGGAAAAATAGACTCACAATTATTCTAACGTATTTTAATGCAAATAAAAATGTAAGTTCCGATCACCGACATCATTAGTTATATCAATAAAATAAGATTAGTGCTACGTTTTGGGTGACATATTAAACCATGAGAATAACACTTTAAAAATATTTTGCATTTTGTTTTGTTTTTTAAATCAATTAATGACACTGTCTCAGAATTCTCTTCATTAATATACATTGAACTGCTCATCAACACAATATCTAATCCGACAATCCATACCCACGTAAATAAGCTCAAAATAACTTCCCTGAACTTCAACCAGAGCATCAGAAAGAAAACTTATTTAAGTGACTTTGAATGTGTGTGGTATAGTTGTTTGCTCCAGCCAGGCTATTCTGGATTACTCTGCTTGAACTTCTTCCCTTCCAACCTGAAACCAGATAAGCAGTACATATCAAATGGATGGATGCTACCTTGTTCATGTGGGGGATATTTTCTTGGCACACCTGAGTACCAACACCACAGTCTACCTGAGTATTGCTGCCGACCACGTCCACCTCTTTATGACCAGAGTGTACCCAACTTCTGATGACTGCTTCCAGCAGGATAACACACCTCGTCACAAAGCTCAAATCATCTCAAAGTGGTTTCTCAAACATGTCAGTGAGTTCACTGCACTTCAGTGCCCTCCACAGACATCAGCTGAATAGAGCACTTTTGTGATGTCGTAGAATGAGAGTCTCATCGTGGAGGTGCGGCCGACATACCTGCAGCAACTGTGTGACAGTATCAATATGGCTCAAATTCTCTGAGGAATGTTTCCAGCGACTTGTTGAATCTATCCAGTGAAGAATTAAAGCAGTTCTACCCTGTGGATGGGCAAGTGATCATCAGGTTTGACCATTAGAGATATAAAGAAATTTTGTAAACTTTATGACTGACCCTAATTATTTTTTTTTAGGGTTAAAGTTTGAGTTAGATTTGGGTTAAAGTAAGGGCTTGTCACCAATTTGCAACTGTTACAGTTGGGAATTAAAGTGGAGCACTAAATGTATTAAAGCTAATTCACACAACGGAGCCCTAGTCTAAAAAAAAAACAAAAAAAAAACTCAGACTTGACACTGTCTGTAAAATTGGATTTAAGAAGTTAATTGTTTGGGTTTTTTTAGAGCATGTTTCGCCGCAACTTGTGTGTGTATAAAATATGTAACAGGTTGGGTTGGCGCTAATAGTCTTTAAAAAAAAAAAAAATCTAACTAGTGTCAGAACTGATAACTCTGAGGAAAAGAAGACACTAAAACTAAAAAAGCAGTCTAGTGGGGTTACCCTTCTACTGCATATGGCTGCAACAACTAGTTTTATCCACCGTTGGCTAGCTGCACCGAAACAGGGGAATCCATCTGTCAGTGGGAGTGTTAGGGCTTGTAGAACTATAAATGAGGACTGTGTTGGGGAAAGCCTCTGGTGCATTTGTGGTTCGCTGGAGTCAGACACTGTCCCCTCTGTGTTTGATTGTTCCTTGTTGGGTTGACAGACAATCAGCTGGTAGAACAGAGCTCCACAAAATGTGATCAGCACTATTTTGTGCAATTTAGCCCCCAGATACAGTCATTCTCTTAACAAGCACTTCCAAACTGTTTACAGGTTATTACAAGAAGGTTTCCGAATATAGTGGAATCAATGCAACTATAATATCAATGATATCAATTTTAGGCAAAAGATCTATCTGTACACACACACAGAGTGGAGCAGTCACTTCAGGAAAAACAACTTTTAGCTTAAAAATGAGAACTGCTTACCCAAATGACCTCGAGCTCAGTCCTGCACTTGTATTCCATCCATACACTGCGAGGTTTGAATTGGAGGGGATGAACAGAAATGAGTGAAAAACAATTCCTGATAATTATTAGCGGGCGTGAAAAATCCAGTCTGAGCTCTCAGCAATCGAAAAGGGGCCTGTGGATACAGCTGATAATGAGCTTGGCCCTTTTAAGGGTTTGAAATACAGTTCAGTACAGGCAAAGGATGAATGCTGCACGCCAGTGATACTGACTGTTTGACCATAAAAACAGAAGAGACCACATGAGATAAGCAGTGAACAATAAATAATGCAATCCGTTTTACTTAAAGGTGAGACAGTTTCAAGCTTTAATAGGCGGGACATTATTTGGTTTTGGAAAACTGACCTTCAAGTTTCAAACAGGATGTTGGAAAATCTCATTAATTTGTAAAAAAAAAACAAACAAAAAAAAAGCATTTCGTTTATTGAAAACACTCAGGACAGAGGCAATGATTGCCATTAGGTTGTGAACTCCATGTAGACAAGGAATCTCATATGTGTTGCAAAGAAATTTAAATAAGTCTTATTACCAGATAAACCAAAACTTGATGTCTTGTCATTATAATTCATTAGTAGCACATTTGGCACAGAATTTGCACTTCAATACTTAAATTAGTCCATTCAGATTTTCTTATAATACTTTTCAGTCCATCTTCAGTCAGCGCCTGATGTCAGCCTCACGAATCCACAAATCGCAATAACGTCCCTGAAGTTGTAGGTATGCTCTCTACCAGCTCTGCGCCAACAATGTCATGAATTGTGGTATTCTATTCTATTCTATTCTATTCTAGTGTCATGTCTGGGACTCCTTTGCTGCTTCAGGACCTGGACAGCTTCCTGTAATCATGAGCTGTGCTCTCTATCCTGAAGTGGCCAGCACTCAGATTTTAGCCAGTTGGTAGGTGGCTGCTGGGTAGCAAGGTGATATTATATTATGTGATATTGATGGGAACCAATGGATCCAACCAATACACTAAAATGTACCTATGTGCCAAAGTTTGGCTGCTGTTCAGAAAAGAAGAACATTTCCTAATGCACATTTAACTTTATATAAATCTCAGAAATCTAATCTTTAGCTGCATTTAAGAATGCCATTTTAGGAAAAAGCATGCAGTTATGTTGACACTGAGGCACAGAGTGTAGCAGTGTTGGCTCAGCGGAGAGAGGCAGGTAGAGGGCAGCTGATACGTTTAGTGGAAGGGTTAACGAGGAGGGTCAACAGGACTAGGTTACACCAGTCAAGTACTTAACAAGCAGAAGCCCACATTTCACTGTGACTGTCTGAGACGTATCAGTGAATTGGCTGCAAAGACAAAGGACAATTCACCACTACATAATGCACATACTAATCTCAGTTAGGATTGCTATTAATGTAAATAAGGGTGCATTTTACAGGTTCTTTCCCCAATGACTGTCTGCTTTAAAAAAACATAGATGTCAAAGTAATTATCCTACGGAGATTGGACCAATTAGGAAAAAGCAGCTGTGTCATGTCTGTTCTCCACATTTTCGTTCTTTTGGTTCCACATATTCCTTGTCTTTGCTCACAGTGGTTGCAAAGAGCTCTTGGACCTTCAACAAAATCTCTTCCAATCGCACACATGCAAGCTGTACTACATTCACCACACAAAAATGTAATGTCGAGAAATCGCATAGACATGTGCACTCTGTGTGGTGAGAGTTTATGACTTAAAGCGCTGCAGGCTGTGGTCCGCAGTGGTCCTGAGCTTGAATTTATTCCATGCTATGATAATATGTGACATCCTATCTGACCAAACAAAGTGACCACAGTAACCAAAATATGCACCAGTGCTCTCATTATTTTTTACTGCTCAGATGTGAGGTTCAGAGTTCCTCCTTTGAATGGCTGCATTCAGTCAGGCTCCCAATTCCAAATCCATTGGTACAATTCCAGAAGGTCCTGGGATATGAAGTCATAGCGTTAGGAGACCTAATTACTCCAAACTTCCAGTACATAAGTGAGTCTGAAATGGTTTCATATGCAAAGATGATGGTGTGCTATAATCATAATAATACTCATAATATTATCTATCTTTATACCTTTTTAAGAACTGGGTTTACAAAGTGCTTTTTCAGACTAAAAAAGTACTTCAGGTAGATTAAACCTAAAGCTAAACAGTAAGTTGGACTAAAACTTGGCTGTTAATTAAAGACGCCAAAGTGCCAAGAAAATCGCCTCCACACCAGCAGCAGCCTCAACCATTGATGCACGTCAGGATTCATCCATGCTTTCATGTTTACTCCAAATTCTGACGCTACCATCTAAATGTTACAGCAGGACTGGAGACTCGTCAGACTAGGCAACATTAGTGTTACCAGATAGCACGCAGCTATGCTAACAGATGCTGACATTGGCACCCAGTGTGGTCTTTTGCTTTCTTAGTGCACTGCGCTGCCATTCTCTGAAGTCTTCATGATCACTCACGAGCGGGCACAGTTACCATGCCAGGAGAGCAACACAGTAAACACACTGTAGATGTTTTTTTTTCTTTTTTCAGGACTCAGAAAATATATATATATATATATATATATATATATATATATATATATATATAATATACATAAAAAATACATAAAAAAAATCAGCTCATGGGGTACAGTTGTCCAAATCTTGCAGTAAGTTGGCCAAATTACCAATAGTGAGGCAAACTGAAGCACATTGAGAGCTAGATTTGAATCTGGGATTAAATTACATTTCAGTGTTGAGGTTTTAATCCAGGACTAAAGGAAAACTGTTCATTTATCCACTGAACAATTACAGTACTGAATACTTG
>VURO01049977.1:12162-24389 GCA_015108175.1 Pelvicachromis taeniatus | reverse complement strand
GATAAACAATTTTAAAAAAAAAAAAAAAAAAAAAGCACCACTGTGTTCATCAGCTGGTTTCGAACTTATTGTACCAATTTTGAAATAATGTACAAATAGGAATGCCAAAACTCTTCATACAGAGTCCTGAACAGCACCAGTTATTTCATATCCACTGTTAACACTCGCGATTATTACAGCTTTAATGAAAAGCCCACGATACACCATTTTTAAGCCAAAATCTTTCTGCATGCTGTTAACCTTTCCATTGATGAATACCACTGCGCCTTGTTATGAATCAGTTAAAGTGTTGCACAGATTTTAAGCAAATATCAGGAATTTAGTCATAATAAAATGTGAATTTTAACCAGATATATTCATAATGACATGCCAAATCTGCATAATATAACTACTCATGCACTGGGAACTTATTAAATCACTGCTCTTCACCGACTCTCTGCTTTCTTACCGAATCGAGAGAAACTGTTTTATTTCTTTTTAAAATTCATGATTTACCTCTCTTTGGGGTTTTATCAGCCTCTGTGGTGATAAAGAAGGAGTTGGTCAGAACATAAAATAATTGCAGGGAAATGCTGCAATCAAAACATTGGTTAAACGAAGCTAAGATGACAGTTGTTTGTGAAGTTTAAGAGCCTCCTATTTAAACCTGAATGATGTGCCAGCTCGCAGCGAGAGGCTGAGCATTGTTAAACGGCTACACACAGTGTACCTCGTATTTGTCAGCCTGTTGTTTTTAACCAGCCAAAAGTATTTCAAACATATTAAGTCAGATTAACAGTATAGTTATATTTCATTTGGGGCTGTTTAGAGCATCTGAGCAGAGAGAAATTTGTCAATCATAAAACTCCACTGGGAAGGAAACGGCCCCTCTTTACTGACCTGTGACCTCAGTGGTCCAAAGTGCACTGCAGCCATAAACATGTTATAGATTTTGTTTTTATGAGGGGGAAAAAAAAAAAACCCTCTTTCTCAGACAGTTACAACTAACATTAAAAAAGAATCCCATTTTAACCATAAATCTCAGCTGACTGCAACAAGTCCAGGCAAGTTTCTTGTGCGATAATGCAAGGCAGACTTGGAAAGTTATACTACTTCATAGAAGTGTGTACAAAAACTAATTTACAGCACTTTATCATAAAGATTCACTGAGTATCACAAGCTGGTGATATATAGTGAGAGCGAATCTGAGGGTGGAATTCTCCTTTAATGTCAGTAGCAGAAACAGTGTGCCTCTCATCCATTTACCTGCATCTGGGCTGTTTTCAGCACTCATAGATCACTGTTGTCTTCCTGCATGGTTCCTCAGCTCCTCTGCCTGGATGCATTTCTATCAGATTAAAGATGTACCCCCCACCCCCCACTTTCCTGCCTCTAGACGCTTCCTCATCAAATCACCACATCCTCACACACACATGAAGCAGCAACCTTTGCAGCTGAAAAATGAAGACAGTGCAAAAGTGCCGAAAGCTGCAGTTCTTATATAGGCCACTTGAGGCTGGTTCCTAAAGTGAGTCAATCCCTACAATGTGCCCCAACATTGAAATTCACAATTTTAGAGCAGAAACTAAACTTTACCCAAGCTAGTTCAATGAGCTGGGCCATGTGTGCTGTTTGGAGCAATTATAATGCAATTAGATGACAAATGGCTTTGACTTGATGTGCAGTAAGTGCACTAATAGGCAAGAAACTGTGCTCCGGTCGAGCTGGGTGATGAGCTTGTATTTTCATTGTTATTTATGTTTCTATGCAGTCTACTGTTGCACATTGCTAACCAAGCTTGATGCCATTAGCATTTCCATGCAACTATTTATGCTTCTGTTTCCAGAAAAGCAACATAGCCACAGCCACAGTGCTAAAGTGGAGGATGAGCACAAACCAGTCCAACACACCCATTAGTCAGACATCACTCGGCAAAAGTAATGACTTTATATTTTTCTAGGAAAATGGAAAATGGGTGCAGCATATTAAAAACATGTGCAAACAGGAAATGCTGTATATAGGCTAAAAACAACCTATACTCTTTAACACAGCTTAAACTCTTTTACAGAGGTTTTCCAGTAATTTCTTTCAGTAGTCTCTGTGAGGTAGCGTAATGTAAACAGCAAGGAAAGTGATAGGAAGACAGCATCAGCAGACTGTTCACGTTTCTTTTAAGTGTCCTTTATTTTCAGGCATTACCATTTTAAAAAACAAACCTAGTAGGCAAAATCTCACTTGCTTTATACAGGACTTTACACACACCTGAATCTCATTAGGCTCTACCATTGAAAAAGAGGTTAGACCAAACAATACGATTCTAAACAAATAAAACAGGACGATGATTATGCATCCAATTGACAAACTAATCGACAATGGATGTCTCATTAAAGAAGGTTAAAGTAACCTTCTTTAAAGGTTACTTTAAAGAAAACAAACAAACAAAAAATACCCCTTCATTTGGTTACACCCCAATTGATTCAATCAATGACATCATATCCTATATAAACAGGAAGTACTGGGGCGGCCTCTCCTACATACCTGTTTTACATATAGGACCTGCATAAAGGAATACACAGTGGTAAGTATAACCAAACTACATAAACAAATGAAAGATTTAAATCAACTAATGATTAAGTAACATTTGGTTTTAAGAACATATGCATAGATTTATTGAATATAACCAAGGCTACCACAAACAGACTCGGGATAGTATGTAGAGCCAAGGTTACATCTGCAATATCTACATTAAAGCATTGTGAATCCTTATAAGATAACACAAGACAAATTAAGAATATTGACACGTGACAAATGGTTAATGCAGTCAATCCTAGCCACTTTGTCACTGTCTCCAAGAAGAGTTCTTCTTGGAGGACATTTAAAGCTCTTCTTTGGATGTCGGCCGCCTTTTGCTCTGTTCTCTGTCAAGATGAGCTCACATTGCTTCAGTAATGCTGAGGTCTGGGCTCTGGGGAGGCCAATCCATCATCAGGTATACTTTTACTCAGTTGGCAGTGTGTCTGCGATCATTGTCACGCTGAAAAATCAAGCTGTTGCCAGTCATGGTATTTCATTGTGAATCAGGATCTGACTGTATTTCTACATTCGTACGTCCATCATAGTTGTTCGAGTCCAATTTTGAAAAGATCTTCAACACCGCTGGCTGAAATGCACTTCAAACCATGACTGCTGTGGAGACTTACTGTTGTATCTCTCTCTTGACCTCCTCTGTATATAATGGAAATGATTTGACCAACGTTTTTCACATTTGGACTCCATAAGACATGTTGCCACTGATTTTTAGCCAGTTCCTCTGAAATCTGGCACACGCCAGCCTTTTCTTCCCGTTTCCCTTCGATAAGATCGGCTCTTTGACAGCAACACTTCCACTGAGACCACTTCTGACGAGGCTTCAGTGAACAGTAGATGGATCAACTGAATGGTCAGATGCATCTTTTTAGGTCCTGTGTCAGGTTTTTGCTGGATTCTTTTCCTATTTCTGAAGGCCATGACTTTCAGATATTATTTATCTGCTGTAGGTATTCTTTTTTTTAGAAAGATGCAAATTCAAAATGGGCTTTTCACTGAGTTATGTGTTATGTTTAAGTACTATACTGGTTCATCCTTTGAGCTGGGTGCTTTCATGCTCGAACTTCGGAAAGGTTGGAGAACTCTTGCTCAAGACCACTTTAAACAATCACAAGAAAGTCTGGCATGCAGTCAAAACAAACGTTTTCCAAATATACATACTGCAGACACCAAAATGAACCACAAAGTGAGCTGGCGTCTGGTTACTGTCCATGTGTCAATCACACCTCAGTACTAATTGCTCCTTGCTTGGCTGATTAAAGTGCAGCGAGGCTGACATTGATGAAGGACATTACATGATCAATACTGAGCTTACAGTTCCACATTTCACCTGGCGCACACCATAAATATGCATGCAATCCACAATAATGCCCACTAATTATGCTAAACGGTACAAGACATCATAATGGAGGCTGAAGGTTTGCGCTCTGTTTATATCACGCCCTCTGCGGTGACTTTATTCTTACAGAAACACTTCCCCACCTCTGATGTTATTTTTATTTGCGTTCAGTGTATAATGCAACACCACAAAAATCACAACCAAAAAGTTACTTCACAGTGTTTTTTTTTCATTTCCCAAACATACTTGACAATAGCTCAGTAGCAGTTAACTCAGTCTGGGAAGCTTATTTCCATCCCAGACAGAGATGGTAGCTAGAAATAAAAACAGATTGTGGCAGTTGACAGGTGGAATGAAAAGTGGGTAGTTTCCTTGATGTAGAAAAGGCTCAGAAGCGCTAAGATCAAAGTTTCCGAATGACTTTTAATATTTATCCAAGAAAAATATTTCTGAAAACATCAGTAGTTGTTTTTCCCCCTTTCATTGTAACTGTTTACTTTGCAAAAGGGCCCCAAAAAAAATGCGGTTTCATTTTAAACAGCGTTCACTAATAGGGATTCTTCTGAGCAAGCCAGTTAAGGGTGACACAGTCTCGCTTTAGTGCTTTTTAATTTAACATTAGGAAAAAAAATATACTGTATGTGGAGACTTCTGCTCAGCTTACTTGCAAGAAAAGTTGCCTGTTAGAAAATGATGCGTCTCTCAATTTTTTATTTATTTATTTTTTGGCAAAAGTCGCAAAAGTCAGAAAATAGAGACGATGGAGCTAAAATAATTTCTGCACATAGTTTGACTTTTCTGAACTTCGATTATGGCTGCAGTGGGATTGAAGAGGAGGTGGTGGTGGTGGTGATGAAGTGAAACTTCATAACATTTACATCTTTCCCTCATTAGTCGCACATTTTATCCAAACCTTGAGAATGAATTAGGCTGCCAACTAAATCTTATCGATTTCCACCCATTCCCCTGAAATGATATAAATTGTATCACTCAAGCATGATGCAGGGGCATCCCGCTCTCAGCACATGTGGATTCACAGTGCATATTTTAGAAGAGCATGCGCGCGTGGGGGAGGAAGAGGTGCGGGTTTGCGATCGATAGTTTTGTTTGTTTTTAAGATGAAAAATACTCGACTGCTTTTGGACCCTCGATGGTTAAAAGTTGCAAAATTAATGATGACTACACCTTTAAATAACTGTGCTCCACTTATAATCACTTGATGAGCCATCTACAGTAGGGTGGGAAAGTTGAGAAAAGGCGTATTATTTGGTAGCATTTGGTAAGGAGTAAAATACTAATGAGAACTGTAATACAGAGCAAATGTCAGGTTTGTGTGTCAATATTTCAAATTAAAGTGCTAAGTCCTTGGTATTATTCTGTACTCTAGCAGTGTAGTTCTCCCTTTTTTTTTTTCTAAGTTTCTCTCACTGCTTTCCATTTCAAGTCACAGGTGATATTCCCTTGTTCCTGAATGGATTGTCATCGACTGTCATCAACTGCAGCGGACCTTGAACCGGATACAAGATGAGGGATTTCTGTGCCCTGCTTGTGTGCGTGGCAGCCAGACTGAGGATGAGTCTGGGCTGGAGGACGGAAAGCACAAAGCACCGTGTCTGAGGCCTACCAGGAGACCTCCGATAGCCAGTGCACCGTGTCTTAAATCTCTACCCCAGTGTCATCTCCCCTCATGTTCCCAGGCGCACTGCGGCCCGAACAACAGCCTATCCGGACACAGAGGGGTCGACAAGCAGCTGGTAGGTTACAGCGCTGCGTGGATGGAAACATGTGCTTTATGCTTCATTGACAGCAATGTTATTCCTCAGCTGCTCTTCATTTTATATTTATATGCCTTAGCCACTTTTTTTTTAATTGTTACCAAAAGATAACTGTTACTGCTGGCAGAAAAGTCACTTAACATCTAATTAGGTTCCTCTTGTTTTTAATTTTGAGAAGCTTTCATTGTTTCGAGAAAACAATGCGAGGTGGGCAGATTAATGGAAATATCGATAGCATCGATACGGATGCTGATATTCACACTGCTGCGATAGGATTAATACTTCAGTTCGATAAATTCAGTATGTGGTTCAGTATATTATTATATTCTTTGTTTTTTGTTTTTGTTTTTTTAAATTAAAAATATACCTCAGAGATGCACAACATCAAAAAATGTTTTGTTTGGACTGTCATGCCTATTTTATTTATAGCCTTTAGCACATTTAAAGAGCAGAAGTTGACCCAAAGCCATTTAGAGACAGGCACATTTACATTCAAGGTCTCCTGAAAGCTGAAAGTTGTGTTTTGTTATATTAACTAATTATTGTGGAATAATAATGATGATGTTTCATCGCATAAGTCATGACACACTGCTCTCCCCTACATAAGCTGCCATTATAGGTTAAAGTATCTGGATCGGTTCTGTTATATCGGAAACACTGCCCTTCCTTTAACCTGGTATTGAATCAATACTAAAATTTGCAGTATCACACAGCACTTACAATGCAATACTCTTGCTTGGGGTGTCCAACAGACAAAACTACAGCTGTAAAACATGAGTCCCTATTCCCAGGGTGAGGGGGTATTCACAAGGTGCGGGGTTTTTTTTTTTGCCATTGATGCTGCAACACACATAATTACACCAGCTTCAACTCATCACGTACACGTTATTTCAGATTTCAGGGTTGAAGATGTTTTAACCCACTCTAAACAGTGAAAACAAGGCAAAACTAATTGACACACCAAGCAGGACATGAATCACTTTGTTCTGTTTGACAGTCCTTGTGTTTTACACCACCTCCTCTTACCTCCTCGTGTAGGCATTGTCTTTCAGCAGCCATGTGCGTCAAGGTACAGATGCCAATGGACTGTGCGTGCGTGCTTCTCATACGCCAGCGACTTCTGATAAAGCTGCTGTGTTTGACGCCTTAGGAATGATATCAGCTTTAAAATATGGTGGTAAAATCCAGATAGTGGTTCACACCTGAAGTGTGAATGACGAACTGCCCGTGACTTGACACAATGATTGGCCAGCTTTCACATTTTATGACTGAACAAGTGCCACCTTCCAGTGCGGTTCGGTACAGCAATAAAAGCTTTGGATTTTGGTTGGAGTGTAACATACTTCAGGGATGCTTGTGAAGTCTGACCCTAAATGTTAATAACATCATTATGCAAAGCAAAATACAGCTCGCTCTGAAGGAAAAGATATGTTTTTATCCTAATTCTAGTGTGATTTTTTATTTTTTCCAGATTTCTTTATTATTCTATCGGTGAGTTTCATTAATTTTGTGAGATTGACTTTATGGTTATTTAATTGATGCAAGAAGGATGGATCCGCTGGCCATCTGGGGCTTTTTTTGGTATAGAGCTGTGTGCCTGTGTACGTTCCTTCTGGGTACTCTGGCTTCTTCCTCCAGTTGAATGTGAGGATGAATGGTTGTCAGTCGGTTTGTGCTGGCTCTGCGACAGACTCGCGACCCATCAAGGATGTACACTTTGTCAAGCACCCTCACCCAAAACCCTGTGTTGGATAAACATGGATGGATGGATGTTTCGTGTCTACTCGTATCAGTTTTGGTTGTTTATTAATTTCTTGTTTTATTTGATCAGTTTTCTTGTGTCTGGTTATCCTCACCTTTAGTGGTTATGTGCTGCTGTTTCCCATTTCCCTCCTGTGTCTGATCCCCAATCAGCACTTTGTGTATATATCTATAGTGTTGTGTTTTTTCTTTATTTCTTTTTTTTTTTTAAATCAGTAGTGTTTCTATTTATTACGGAGCCCCGCAAGGGACATTGGAGAAAAAAAAATTAAGATGAAGTTTTGCGAGATCTCGCCAAATTTAGGCTGCATGCTTCGGAGGACCTGGCCTTCGCGGTCTACGTGGGCCGAGTCCATCGAAGGCCGGAAGTGCGAGGCTTGTGAAATGGGACGGTCTGTTTGATGTTTATTCAGCTGTGTGAAAACTTTAATCTCAGCCAAACTGATTTATTCATATTTACAAAAATGCTCCTACGGAGACGCCGGCCACCCACCAGCTCGACCGCGGGGAGTTTGAAAACAAAGTACTATGAGTCCGCTGTTTTCGCCGGCTCTAGTGAGCCTTGACGACCTGTTCAGCGATTGAGCTGGTGGGCAACAGACGTGTCCGAAAATGTCGGAGCACTCCCGCAAATACGTGATGTCCTGATAAACCGAGCAAATATTTGAAGTTTACACAGCTACATTCTCGCCTGAAAATATGTTAAAATGTTATTTTGTGACCCAGAAAGAGTAATAAGAGTAATATTAAAACAAAGTAGCTGCCGCCATTGTTGGAAACTGGAATTGGCTGGGCCACGCTATGAATTCTGGGATAGGTTGGGTCACGAAGGATACACCCAACCTGACGTAACCGGTCTACAAATGCGGCCTCCGAAAGGATGCAGCGTTTTGGAACTTTAGCAAGATCTAGCAAAAGTTCATCTTAATTTTTCCTTGCGGGGCTCCGTAATTTATTTTCTGCAACTTTTGGTTGTTTGGTTCTTTTACTTTATGTTACCTGTTGGACTGCGTTCCCTTTCTTGGATTTTTTTTTTTTTGTATGGTTATTAAAGATGACCTCTTTTGGCTTTCCTTAAGTCAACTCTTTTCATCAGATTTTTTGCATGTTATCTGCTACTTTGTGATATTCAATTTTTATAATATTCAAATCATTGTTTTAAGTATTATTGCACAAGTGGAGAAGAAAAGACAATGTCAGCAAACAACAAGACTTGTCCAAACGCTTCAGATGCTGCTGGATTTTAAAGAACAGCAAAGGGAAGTCCCAGTGCAGTCTCACTGAAGTATAAAAATCTGTGGGGCAAAACCATGAGGTGCCATCCTTTGTCCTGAAGGTGATGACAGAGGTCTTGGATGTGTTCATCAGCATCCGTGTTCTCACTGCTGGCTTTCCCTGCACCTTGCAGCCCCTGCCTGTGCTCAGCCTGCTCCCTGAGCGCTGCACAGCTGTGGGTGTCGATGGTGACAGGTCAGCTAATTAGAGCAATGATGTTTCTGTCTGGGGCTGCTGCGTGGACGAGCACATGACTCGTACACGCTCGTCCAGGCCTTGGGCCCCATGCAGGCACCCATGTGCACAGAGTGGTTTATGGTGCGATGTTCAGATCCATACAGGCCATGAAGCAATAGATTTTTGAAGTGACTCAAATTTACACTCCCAAAAGCATGCTCCACTAATAATATGACGAAGCAACTTTGTCAATAATTGTCGAAAAAGTAAAGTTATGTGTACTTGGGCATCCATTTCCCAATTTGATCTCCGGGGACAGAACAACCACCGTGACCTCTTCCCTCTCACGGAGCACATCTGACCTCCCTGAGCGACAAAGCTTCGTCATAACCTGACACCTCCCCGTGTCACACAGTTTGACCCTTTGCCCCAAGCGATGACCATACTGTAGAGACAGATGGAAGCAAACACACGCTGACGCATACAAACACAGTACTTTAAGTACTGACACACTTGTATATTCAGCTCCAAATGCATATATGCACGCGTCTCTTGGGGGGGGAGAAGTCATGCACGCACGCATTAACCTTTCCTTCTTCTTGGTACGCAGATTGAAATTGAAATTAAACCTGTAGTACTGTATGATAAATATTTAACACATTCCAGAATAGGACATGACAGTACCATCAGATCATTACGTGCTGTATTTGGTGTGAACTATTGCTTTAATACTGTCAAATACACTACTGAATGCAGTCCATTTGATGGTGGCGTATCTTTATTGCTGCAGTATCCAGCTCTTTCTGAGTTGCTGCCAAGGGAGGTCTTAGAGGTGAGCTTCTTTTTTTCTCAGATAAATTGCTTATTTTTCCTCCTCCTTCCTCCATGAACTGGACCTTTTGCCCCGGTTGGGCCTTCTGTGACTCCAGAGTCATCTACTTTTATTGCAGTTAATGCTCCTAGGTACAAAACAGCAGTGATGTACAGGGAGTTTCTAGTCCTGGCACCCAACGTAAGTGCCAATCAATTTTTAATCACACTTGAATCAATAGTAGCAACTTATTTCTTTAAATAAGAAAGAAAAAGACACAAACTAAAAACACACAGATGGACAAATGGAAAACAAATATAAGATCTAATGCTATAATCAAAATGGTTAATGATTATCTGCATACCCCAGAAATCTGATCTGTTGGGTTTCAGCATAAATTAAGGCTGTTGCAAACAACCCAGAACACATTTAACGACCACCTTATGTGAAATATTTAAATATTAATTTTAGCATTTTCCCCCCCTTTTTTTATATGCTGCAGCAGTAAAGTGAGATTAAAAGGCCAATTTTAGCGTTTTCCTTTTTCTTTTTTTTTTTTTTTACTAGTGTTTAATGGATTGGGGGACTTTTTACGACCTGCACTTTGTCCCTGTTGTAATAATAGCAATGTCGCCTTTTTTATTTTTTACTTGCCAGCTCATAAAATTACATTTGAATGCTTAATAGAGCAAAAAAAGAACCCCAAATGGTCCTGATAATTCTATAAATGTAGAAATGTCCTGTTGTAATGCACATCACGCTATAAGACCCTCATCTCAACAAACATCTGTGTCAAAAAATCATTTTCCACTTCTAAACCGGTTTCCCCATCAGCACCCCTCCCTAAGGTGTGCTGATGTACAACGTATACGACTATTTGTCTTGCATGCAAATATGTAAATGACAAGTCTGGGTCTAAGTGGCTGATTGTGGAAAAAAACAACAGCACTGCAATAAATGAGTGGCATATGGTTCCAATCGTCCCTTTGTTGGCAATTTCTATACACAAGGCAATATATATAGGTGGAACTGCAGAGGCAGCAGAAACCTTAACTGGAGCCTTATGCTACCTTCCTGTAATGACAAAATTAAGTTTCGACTTCAGGAGTTTTGCTCTGGTTAGTGTGTGTGTGTGTGTTTGGCAAAGCTACATAAATGGCTGTTGTGAACGTATGTATGACCTGTGTATAACATGCGGCGCAGCCTCCGTGTTCAAACGTGTTTTGTTTGTCTACTAAAGTGTGCGAAGCTCCATTATTACTGCATCTCGACTGTAACCTCAGAAGCTGCGGCTCACTAAGTGCCAAGATGTAAATGCTGTCCGATGAGTCTCAACGATATGCAAAGCTGCACCGTTAATAATTCATGTCTGAGTTTACAAATGGCACTGTTGCGCAGAGACGAATCAGTCGAGTCGTTGAAATGCTGTTTGGAGGAGATGAAAGTTTAATTCCTGTCCTAGATTACTCCTCCTCATATCTAAGCAGGCCCATTATTTTGCCTCCACCAATGTTTTCCCACCCGCTGTAATGGGAAATGAAGGGAGACATTGGCTGCAGTGATGGGACACGGCCGGTTATGTACTCACCGAGGATCCTCCCTGATAGGTGACAGCTGGGGTGGCTATTTGCATCACTGTTAGAGGGAGTGTCCCGTTAGGCCACAAGCTGCTGAAAGGGAAACAAGGCCAGTACTGTAAATATAGCCATATCCATGTGGATACTGTATGAAAGACAGGGCAGTGCTGACAGCACTGACAGCTCATCCCTTTTCCTTAAGTTATTTAGTGTGTCAACACATGTTAGGTTTATGCAATTTTGCCGCTCTTTACTGTTACCATTTTCTTGAATATCCCATGTACAGGGCTAGAAAGACGGACTTGACAGTACACTGTAAACACGGTAGACACAATAAACGTAACAAAACAAAAACACATATACAAACAACTTACTACACAAATTATGCCTCACATCAGGATAACCATTGATAATATTTACATAACACAACAGAGCAGAACTTGTTTCTCTTCCACAGCATGTCCCATCACCACTAACCTGCCCTGGCACATGGCTGCCCCTCCCTGAGCCTGGCTCTGCTGGAGGTTTCTTCCTGTTAAAAGGACGTTTTTCCTTCCCACTGTTGCCAAGTGCTTGCTCACAGGGGATCATTTGATTGTTGAGGTTTTCGCTGTATTATTGTAGGATTTTTACTGTACAATATAAACTGCCTTGAGGTGACAGTTGTTGTATATAAATAAAATTGAATTGAATAGCACAACATAAGTTTTAAATTAACCATCATTATTGCAACACACAAACAAAAATCCATGCTACATTTCTACCTGTATAAAACGGCTTTTTTTTTATTGAGGTGGTTCTTGCTACGGGGAATAGAAATTTGTCACCTGTAGCTCTTGTAGTTGACATGCTCATGAAGCGGATGCCTTCTTGCACTGTAGATAAAAAAAAAAAAAAAAAAAAAAATATTTTATATATTTTTTTTAATTTTTTTATTAAATTTTATA
>VURO01049977.1:1546-12142 GCA_015108175.1 Pelvicachromis taeniatus | reverse complement strand
TTTACAAATAAAAAAAAAAAAAAAAAAAAAAAGCCCATAGGCTTACATATTGTTGCTAAGCGTGTGGCTTAACTTTCCACATATGGGCTAATAAATAAAAGTAGCACTTTTAATTACTATTAGTAGACATTATTTGACATTTGAAACAATGACACACACACACACACACACACACGCACACACACACTTCTTGTTGTCAACTATTTATTTTGTCAGCTGAAATGTCAAGATGCAGTTTGTTGATTTAGCTAAAAGCTTGCTTTGTATTTTTTTCACCCATAGATAACGTTAGCTTAACTAGTCGGGTGAGTATTATATGTCGCTGACATTTTTATTTTAATTTCCCAGTGACTGTTTGAAAAGAAAAATCCTGCAGAGGTCTTAAACATGTGCGATGCCTACCTGTTTGCTTTCATGTGGAAAAAAAACCCGACACATCCCATGCAATACTTTGTCACAGCATTGCTGCTGAGCTTTTAACACCACAAGAAACGAACCTCTTTAGATGAAGACTCCCCGCCGTGTTTGATAAATGCAGTGATTCTCAAATATCCAGTGTTGTCAGCTGGAGAGACAAAAAAAAAAAAACCCAGTTTCTAATTGTTTGAATTTGTGATATTGACTGTCAATGCCGTGTATTGTAATAAATTATAACCATCGCCTTTATTTGTAGCCTTACTCTCCAATATAGCAGATAAACTGATTTTGCAGTAGGAAAGGGCTCTGTTTGGCTTCACACACATTATCCAGACCTTGAAGAGATCTCTGTGTGCCTGTGCGTGGGCTCCTGTAGATCAGTATGCTGCTGTTGCAAGTGAGGAAGTGTTGTCAAAGGCTCTGAAAAGCTCTTTGATAAACGCTGAGGGCCACCACCCCAACTCTCTCTATCTCCCTCTCTTGGTTCAACTCTCTCACTGTGAACTTGCAGACTTGGAGAACTGAATCAGATGTGATCAAAGGTTTATTTGAATTGTTTTTTACCTCAAGGTCCGAGGTCAAAACATTTATAGTGATACCCGTATTCCAGATAAAAAAGTAGTGTATAAAGTGAGCGTCTTAGCACTTCAACTCTTGTAACCTACCATTTTTCTTCCTCTACTTTCTCATACTGGATCTTTGGATCTCACAGGTACCTCATATACACGTTAAACTTTGAAGCAAATCTGAGGCATTACTTCACGGTGAAACTGCGCACACGCTGTTAACGCACATGGATGTAATTTGACATCTCCAGGGCTCAGTATCAGAGGAGGATAAAAACAATGCGCTTGTGCAGTATGTCATAAGTAACAAACCAATAACATGTGGTTGTATTTTATAGTCACTTTTCATACTCCATAATTTCATGTCACACTTGTTGGCTGAAAGTAGGTTCACCAATTGATTAGACTAAACTGAACAATGTTGGTTTAATGCAATTTTCTACAGCTGTGTCCCAGCAGCACATGAATGATAATGATTACTGCTACATTGTTTTATTTTGCCACCACATAGCATATATATGATGAATAGATGCTGCGAAATAGCATAAAATAGTGTACACTGAATTTGCACTGACACTTTACAAGATGGAAAACAAAGCTTTCGCACTACAGCTGCTTAAGCAAAAAAAAAAAAAAAACCTCACAACTGTGTTAACAGAAAACAATGTGTGACTGTACATATTCCAAGCAGGTCATCACACACACTCTGTTATGTTTTGGTCAGCCTGTTCTCACACCAAAATGATGCTGTTTTGTCAGAAGCCGCTGGTGCCTGTGTCATGACACGCCGGCTGTAACAACAATGAGACCAGTCTCACTTTATATAGCTGCTTGTTCAGAATGTATTCTCTATATCAAACTGCAACCCTAACTAGATAGTTTTGTTGGCCAAAGTTTATCAAACAGCAAGTTAAAGTGATACTAAAAGAAAAGCACAAAAACGTGGACACAAACTGTTACCAATTACACCATCGTCACGCTCCATGACGTCTTATATGGACTTTGTCACTCTTTCAAACAGTGCTGTTACCTTAAAGCATTCACTATGCATTTATACACCACTCTGCATTAGTTATCATTTATCATTAGTTATTATTAACCTCTGTTGTTACAAACCTCCTTGTCTTCCTTCTCATTGCCCCAAATGGTCACGGCCGATGGCTGCCCTTTCTGCCGGAGGTATCTTCCTGTTAAAAGGGAGTTTTTCTGTTCCACTGTCGCCAAGTACGTGCTTAAAGGAGATCGTCTGATTGTTGTGGTTCTTTTTCCCATTCAAGGGTCTTTATCTATCATATAAAGTGCTATATGAATAAAACTAAATTGAATTCAGGTATTTGATGTGCTGGAGTGACAACCTGTTTTGTTTTTTTTCTCTTTTTTAAATCCCATCTTATTTATTGTAAATTCATAACAGTTTAATGATGGCTGCATTGGTGTATAAAAATCAATTTGATAGTGGTGCACCTTTCTCTGGGAAAGGTTCTTCTACCAATAAAAGAAAGATGATAACAGACAACTCTAAAAGCGGCTCCATTTCCATACTCTGTTTCCTTAGCCACTAGATAGCCAATGGTTGGCTTTGCAAGCAACTCTAAAATAACTAACTCTAAAAATAAGATTATCTAATGATGTTGCACAGCAGCTCCACTGGTGTGTAGATGAGTGAGTAAAGAATCACATTGTAAAGCCAATAAGATTAAAGACCCTTATGGTGCAGACCAGAAGGTGCACATGCTTGTTGAATCGCTATGTGCAGCGCACTGTGTGACTGAGCAAAATGCATCCATGCATTTAATAATTTTTAGTAGTAATGGGGGTGGATGTTGAAGACAGCATAGTAGTAAAATTTAAAGTAACAAAGGGCTTATTTTTGAGTAAACAATAATACACAGACACTTTGGGCAGTCTGTAAACACTAATGGAATTTATTTTTTCACTCTGTTAACACTGTTAATGAGATACTAATGATTTCACACTTCATTTCAAATTTTATAATGTGCAAATATACTGTATATCAATAGTTTTATTTTACTTATGCATATTTAATCATATTCTATTTGTAATTGTATTGTTTAACTACTGACATTTTTAAAGCCCAAGCATGCTGGGGGAAAAAAAAAAAAAAAGCATGCTTCCTATTATCTGATCTGCCCGAAGGGTTTCCTCGCACAGCAACAGCCCCATTCTGTGGGAGCGGTCCAGAATTACCAGGGAATTGTCACTGGATCATTTGAAGAGGAAGGGAGAAAAAAAAGCGTTTTTCATTCACCTCCCACATCTCAGAAATTCCCAGATGGTCTGGGGAGTCAAACTGGCAACCTTGCAGTCACAAACCCTCCCTTACAAGCCCTCAGGCACAGCTGCCTTCCTTTTTGATTGGTAATTTCTTTCTGTAGAAAACTGGATGCTTCAAAACATAAAGAGCACTCCAGATGTTTGGAGTGTCATAACACAACAATGCAGGTGGTAGACTGACAGCGAGGTAGATTTCGCTCCCCGCCACTGCCAGCAAGTATCTTTTGTCGAGTCTGCCACACACACACACACACACACACACACACACACACGGGGAGGCATTTTTCATTTGGTGCCGCTGGTTGGTTCAAAATTCACAAGAAAAACTCGTGTTTGTGCACGTATCCACTTTATTTTCTCATATAGTTTCATTTTTCAAGCTCTTAACAGCCGTCACAGTTGTCATAGAGACCACATGTTTTATAGGCTTCACACCATTATATGATTTGCAAATCTTTCATAAAAGCTGCTATTGAGAATGAAAAGCCTGATAAACTATCACAGCTCTTTTAAAGCCATGGCTCACTTCTCACCTCATTTTTTTCCCTCCATTTTTTTTCTCTCTTTTTTTTTTTTTACTGTTAGTCACGCCTCACTCAGTATGTGCTGTATGAACCACGAACATTGCACACTTAGTGGTAAGACAAATCAATGCAGTCATGCACTAAATCAACACATCTAATGTTGCTCCGAATGTCAAGTGTGGTTGTTGTCAGCGTCAGGGAGTTAGCAGGGAGAATATAATATACTTATCATGTGTCTTTGCTAGGTCTCTCACTGATGCATCAAAAGGCGTCCGTCCATTTGTCTCATTAGGACCAGAACATCATCAAATTACTACCAAATAAATCTACTTAAATAAGCAAATTTGCAGTTTTTACCGTCTGAAAATTCAGGCAATGAACACAAACACTGTGCTAACTGATCATCACTTTTTTGTTTGCATATCACAATAAAGTCACATATTTGCATATTATGGAGGCTGTAGGCAGGATGAATAGAGGAAGACCACAAAGAGGATTTATGGAAAAGGATAGGGTGTGATGGACATGCACACACACTTACTGTAATATTATTGGCAAAGCTTTGAAGCAACTCTTTTTTTTTTCTAACTGTACTTGCCATGTAGCTGTCTTAGTCACCTCTCTTTGAGTTTGATTTCACACAATAAAGTGCTGCTCTTGCAGCTAACGTCTCACATTGTTATCAAGGAGGTCTGGCGCCTGCTGATGGATGGTAAACTGCTTATGTACTTGACGCGATGATCAAAAACAAATGATTGCATTTTGTGCAGGTGTAACTATAATAGTACAGAACTCCCTTTCATCACAGAGGGATCAATAATCTTGTGGAAGGAAGCCAAGAAATTATCCGGGAGCTGAGCCTATACAGTTCAGAGCCGGTGATGCCACAGGCGAACGCTGGGGAAACACGTGAGCCTTGAATTTAAAGAAAAGACTTCACCTAGACCACAGTTATTACTGCATTTTAGCACATAACGAGCCCTTGAAAGGCAGCATGCCCTTGCTTGTTAGAGGAATACACTGTTTTGTCTAGACATGTTAAAATTTTTATAGCCCAAAATAAAATTTATGCTCTGTTCGCAAAATAAATATTCTTCTTGTGTATTTGAGTAAAAGGGAAGGGTGGAAAAGAAGAGAAACTGCAGATTGTTTGACAGTATTTTAGGAATAACAGCCAAGCCGTATACGTTTTATGACTGCTTTTTTATTAATATCCACAAGGAAGCATAAATTTACTGACTAACTATCAAATGTAAACTTTGAGGGCTCGCTGGACTCTGGCAAACAGCTTCCAGTCTCTGTCCCTTTTTACATTGCCAGCCATATGTGAAGAAGTTGTTTGTTTTCATGTAGTTTGTACAGTGCAGCCAACAAGTTCAAACCTAATCTGCTATTTTAAGTAAATGTCGTTTTATTTAAGCTATACCGTATATCTTCCAATAGTAACCCGGGTGTTTATTCAAAAAATTATAACTTCTCTTCGCCCAACTCTCCTCGAGAGTTGGGCGAGAGGAAGTAAAAGACCAGAAAATCACAGTTAGCAGGTTCACTAGCCGACAGTTCCAGTTCAGTGTAATAATCCCACTTCGATGGTCGCTGCATCCAGCTTAAATGCCGGTCGTAGATGACGGCTGATTGGAAACAGCTGGCCGAGTGATGAGACGCGGGAGGACCGATGACAGTGTGGAGGGTTTTTTTTTTTTTTTTAAGCGATGTTCCAGTCACACTTCATACCGGTTGGTGGCAGTAATGTACCATTCCGTTGTTTGCCAACCGCCAATAAAATTTAAAAAGAAGAAGAAGAAGAAGACAGCGCGGAGGGACTTCCGGGTCGAAGGTCGCTCGGCTACTATTGGAGACCGGCATCTATTTGTCGTGACATGTTTTCAAACCGCCGTTTATTAGAAACTGCCGTTTAAAAAAGACAGGCTACTAATGGAAGATATACGGTATTCAGAAATCCTCAATATGCTTACCTTATGTCAAAACAGCTTAATATCGCCCACAGCTCCCTGGAGTTTGAGGGTCAGCTATGAACTGAAAGCACTTTAGTTTACCTTCTACTCCAAACACCAGCCTTTCATACTGTATATACCAGAGTGCCTTTATTTCAAATGAAAAGTCTTGTGAAAACATCCGAGCACACTTTGTTATATGAAGTTTGGTGATTGATCACTGGTGAATTGGCTGTACAGTTGAGTCCTTCCCTCCTTTTTTTGTTTTGGTTTTCATGACAGGAATGGTTCTCCAATAAAAAAAAAAGACCAAATTGTTTAAGGAAGTGATTTCATTGGTTCATGTGGAAGAAATTGATAAAGTCACACTCTGTGTGGATTCTAATCGAACAAAGTGGACATGACAAAACTGAAATGAGAAAAACAGGGAGATTGATGGCATGAGAAGAAATGAAAGAGGTACTTTAGTAGGTGAGGCTTGTTTTCTTTGTTGTTTTTTTGACACAAACACCTTATATTTATTTTAAGCAATTTGATCAATATCCTGTGAGCATTAAACGCCCTGACCTGCGGTGACGCGTCACTGTGTGGCAACTCAAGGAGCAGCTTCTCATATATATTCAGATCTTCAGCTTAGAAAATATTTGACTCCAAAATATCCACCAGAGCTTTTTTTATTTACATTTTTTTTTTTTTTATGGGGGTGTTTTTTGTGTGAAAAATGTGTCATTGCGAATCTGTTTTGCAACAGCAAGATTGAAATGGACTCAAGTAATCTTGTCTACGACCTAAGGTGAAATGCTGACTATGATGCATGACTTGACAGTTTCCTCATCCCTCAAATCTACTGTTTTAAATCGACTGTGCTTTGGTACGATTCAATTATAAAGTCAGTATTGCAGGGCTGGCTTTCTGCTGCAAAATATTTGACGATATGAGAACCTTGTGTGACCCATTTATTTTGATTTGGGAAAACAATTGTATCTCATCCCTAATGTCTGTCGTGGGCAGGCTTCATAAATCACCCTGCCAGGCTATGTACAAATGCATGATAGATGCCATAAATTCAGCAGTATCAAAGGAGAGAAATTAACATAGATTATGTCACGTATTCATCAGTGATCTGTTTAGAATGAAGCAGCGACAGAGGCTGCAGCTCGGGAGCCACTCCCTTTTTGATACTTTCATTACAGTGGGAGTCAAAAGTTGAGCTCTCCTTTATGGGGTAATGCTTTCTAATCACAAGAAATTCCTCAGAAGATCTTTTGAAGTTATTTTTTTTCCTCCTAAAGAGGCACACGCCATGTCACTCAGTGTATATGTTTTATGCAAAACAGCAGTGAATAAGGGCATGAGCTTTAACACTGACTATAGATCAAAACTCTCAGCATTACAATACACTGCCTGTTTTCTTGCTCTGTTGTCTTTTCTTCCCATGAAAGAGAATTATAAAAAAGACCTCTGCAATGGCAAGAGCGAAAGAGAAAGTGAGTGCAAGGGAGAAAGTAAGAGGGTGTAGAGAGAGAGAGTGTTTATTGCTTGTGGGAGGTGAATGATGGCGCGGCATAAAAACCCCACCAAAGCGAGCAGATGGAGCCTATGTGACAGTAAAACCCCAAACGTCCGCTGAAGGTTTTTACCAGTGACTTATGAAAGCTATCTGTCAAAACAAAGGCAAGAGTTAGCAGGATGATATGCTAATGAAGCGGCATTGCTCCAGTGACAAATTATGCTCAAAAAGTAAATTGTTTCTCATAAGAGCCCTCTGTATGAGCGTGGACAGCAGCGAGTGCGAGATTATCGGTGCAGGAAGTGACACGAGACAAGGGAAGTTAGTGAAGTTCACGGAGGAACAGACAGGAAAAAGTTCCTGCTTTTTGGGATAGGGAGCAAACTTTCTTAGTGGTCTTACAAACAGGCTCATCTCTTATTTGATATAAATCAAACAAGAGAAAATAAACAGACACTAAGAGGCAGTCCCAGGTTGATGAAAAAGAGAGAGACAGTGAGCACATGGGCTAGTTTATACCAGGAGGAACGCCCAGGTGAGCTGCATTTAGTGACAACCCACCTCAGCTAATTGTCTTGTAAGATAGGCCCCTTCAGAAACTGTAGAAGTGATGTCATCTTAAAAAAAAAAAGACCAAAAAATAAATGGTATTGGATAAATTTGTTTTGAACATCAATGAATGGAATAAGTATTTTATGCCCATACAAAGCAAGTCTTGTTACACGGTGGAGAAGCACTTGTTGATAAGCACAGTGGTAAGGTGTTTCTTGGAGATTATGGCCCCACTCTTTTTCCCTTCATGTGGTGAACTTGTTCTGTATCCTTAGTAGAAAAACAGCCCCAAAACACAATACTTCCACCTCCATGCTTGACTGTGGGGATGATGTTCTTTGGGTCATACTCAACAATTCTCGTCCTCCAAGGCAATCCATTACAATGTAGTTTGTTACCAAAGGTGTTCTTGGTGACGGTGGTCCCAACTGCCTTGGGATAATTAAGAAACTCCTCCTGTGAAATGTTGTGCTGATCCACCACTGTCATGATCATCCTCACCCCATGAGGCAAAAACTTGCCTGGAGCTTCAGACAGAGGACAATTGATGTTCATTTTTATCAAATTTTATATTTCTTCCTCTTCTGAATAGTTGTCACCTTCTGACCAAACTTCTTGTTGATGGTGTTGTTGCCCATTCCAGCCTTGTGTATGTCTACAGTCTTGTCTCTGACGTCCTTTGACAGCTCTTTTGGTTTTGTGGTGGAGAGCCTGGAGTGGAGGAAATTGATTCTGTGGACAGGTGTGCTTTATACACATAACAAGTTGAGATGCTTAGTGGCACACGGCCAATCTGTGGGAGCCAGAATTCTGGCTGGGTACTTATTTCACTCAATGACATGCAAATGAATTTATAACTTTTATGTAATGTGTTTTTTCTGGATTGTTGGTTGATATTCTGTCTCTCTCCATTAAATTGAAACTACCATAAAAACATAGAGGCCGTTCACTGAGCAACGTTACAAATTCAACAGGGGATCCAATAATTATTTCCTTACTGTAGTACAACAATGTGCTTCACCTCCAGGACTGCCCACAGGCATTCTAGCTTAAAATCTATAGGTTCAGGCAGCAGTGCTCAGAAAGTTTAAACCCATACTCTAATTTTTATATAATCACATTCATTTAAATCACATAAAAATCAAACATTTCGGTGTATTATTAAATAATCAAATAGTTTTATTGAGTTCTTAAAGGGAGTCTCTCACATGTGTTACGGTGTTCCATCCATGTTAAGCAGTCTTTTACTTTTAATGCCTTTGTGATGAAAATGACTTGTATCCTTGATCTTTGCATTCATTTCTGCGCAGTTTTTGTTGCAAGGATCTGCACGCATCAACTTTGCACGTACTTTTTTAATCACGTTGCAATGTGAGCCACTGCTTTACAAAAAGCGTGACAGAACTTAATAAAGTAGGGCGCAGCGTTAAAGTAAAGATAAAGGCAGGAAGAGTTGTGAAAAAAAGGAGGTACCTGGGAACAGAGGGGGCATTATGTCTGCAGCCAAAGCCTATGAAGGTAAGAAAGGGCAAACCTGCAGGAGGCTTTATGACTGAGTTATTGTCAATGTTTACATGCCAGGTGTCAATGGTGTCACAGATTGCCATCCCAGTGTTCTCAGCAAGGCTTCGGCTTGGTAAACAGACTTCAAAGGAGACGGCTCTGTGCTGAAACAGATACACATATGCACGCATGCACAAGCACACTACCACACATACACACAAACTCTCACCTTAACACGCATGCAGCTAGGTGCACATTCTCTCACAGATGCGCATGCATGCACTCTGCTGTACCCAATCATGAGGCCAATGTCAACACGAGGCATTGAGCTAGCTCGAATATAGCAAAAATCATAAAGGAAATGCACAAATCTGAGGGGGAAAAGTCCTTTGAAATGCGATGTTGTGCTGAAATATGGCATTGGAATGACAGTGTGGGTGATTTTGATGTGTGCCTCTGTGCTCCTCTAAGGGTACATGTGTGCTTTTGTCTGTTCTGTGTATGATGTTTGCGCAAGGAAACTATGTGTGTGTGTGCACAGAATACAGACTTTGTTTCTGTGGTTTACCCAAATGGGTCGTAGGGATTGTCTTCTGTGCTGCATGCACTATTTAATTAGGGTGAACTTTTCAAATAATCCATTATTATTAAGAGTGGATCATAAAAAGAGAAGAAAAACAGAGCTGATATGTTCCTGCTGCCTCATAATTGATCTCGTTTCTATCTTTAAATTTAGATTCTATTTTATCATTGTTTATACTGAGAAGCTGCTTTTCTAAATGGGTAAGAAGAGTAAATAAGACAGCATGGCGTGGCATCAGAACAGTTTTTCAATTATTAATGAGCTAAAATCACTTCCAATTCTCTGTTGTCTTTGTACACTACAGGCCATTTGGTAATATTTTATCAATCGAGAAGCCAACAGCTATTGGTGAAATATTTTTCCATGTCATAAGCCATACAAATCTGAAGAATCCTGTAAAGCTATACAGGCTTGTTGTTTTAGTGGGTTTGAAGGTTTCCAAATCAAATCCCTGCCCAAAAAAAAAAAAAAATCAAGGAAGAAAGGAAAGAGAAAAAAGAAGGATAAGGAGAAAAAAAACACATCTCTCATCTCTCATGCAGCCAGAGTGAATACGCCTTGAGATATGCGATTTTGCTGAGCCACTGTGGAGTGTTTGATTTCAAACCAATTTTTAGCTGATCATTATATTTTATTAAAAGCATCTCAGTTCATTATATAAAAGCCCTTTCCATTCCTAGGGAATGGAAGA
>VURO01049976.1:32919-75330 GCA_015108175.1 Pelvicachromis taeniatus | reverse complement strand
ATATATATATATCTTGAAAATATGCACTTATATTGTAATCTGTGTGTGTGTGTGTGTGTAAGCAATCTATCTAGAAGTTGGTCCACTGAAATCGATTGTTGAATAAGGAATTCTATAAATGAGTGCTATTCAGTGATCCAATCAGTCTGGGAGGACCTGCTGTTAATGGACTTCTGTCTCTTATTCCATGATTGTCTTTATGTTGTTTTAGCAAGGCTTTATTGTCTTGGGCTTGTGGTAGCCTAGTTTAAGAGGATGGTACGTGTTTATAGCATATGCTTAGATAAATGTGTTCATATCTCCAACCTATGATTGGTGCAGTTTCCATCGTGAAGCTGAAGTGATGCGATTCATATGACTGATTATTGCTATATGCTGTTATTTTTGCACTTACAGAGTGTGTGCCTGTGTGAGAGAGCAAGAGAGAGAGTGAGAACGAGTGTGAGATGTGCTGTGTTTACTCTAGTAGGGACCACAAAATACCAGGGTCCTACATGTGGATGCAGCTTTGAATTGCCACAGATCCTGACTTCTATCAGAGAAAAGCCAGGGTGTCTTTAAGGTTCTGTTGCATTTTTACCCTACCACTTAATTTAGAAACTCTTCAGCTGCCCTAGTTGGACTACACACAGAGCGCAGAGGGGGTATGGAACAGACTGGCATTTTTTTACTAGGAGATGTGCTGGGGAATGTACTGGAGAACAGAAAGAAACAAATATGTTCACAGCTCAATAACAAAAGGTGCACAAAATACATGCAATAATTTAAGGAAACACAGGTGAAAGTAATTAAACTGGGAAAAGCAATCAGTAATGGAGGGGAAAAGGGAACAATTACCAAAATGAAACAGGAAGTAAGCAGTACTGAAACAACGAAACATGAAGGGAGGGATATAAAAACAAAATGATTCAAAACATGAAAAAAATATTGTATTACTGGCAAACTCGAAAATGTTTTTTGCTCAGAATAATTCAGTGATTACAGATAATAAACAGTGATAATAATCCTCACAAGCAATGAAAGCAGTTTCTAATTTTTTCCACTTAAAATTCACTAAACATGATCATTGCCACCGTCTCTCCTGTTTGGCCCAATTCTATCATGCATTAGAGCATTAACAAACTAGAGACAGACAGACAGATGGTGGAGATGAAGGTGGAGACTTTGTATCATGTACACTGTATTATTCAGCAGTCGGCACGAAGCATAAAAGGAGGCTGTGGCATGACAGTAAAACTAATTATAATGATAAACAGAATGGTGTCAGTTGCTAACAGTCACAGAAAACATGGATGAACTGACTCTCAGCACAAACAGCTCCACCTGCATGTTTGGAGACAGAGAATGAGTATTGTCTCGTTTTCCGTGAAAGTGAATCCTTTACTGTAAATATGTTTTTTTCATATTGCTATGTTCATATATCTTTAACTACATGAATTTTACAAACACATACAAACACATCCCCACAAATTTGTGGGGATAGCTTAATTAGAATTCTAAATTGCCCATAGGTGTGAATGCATGTGAATGTGAGCGCGAATGGTTGTCTGTCTATGTGTGTTAGCCCTGCGACAGACTGGCAGCCTGTCCAGGGTGTACCCCGCCTCTCGCCCCAAGACAGCTGGGATAGGCTCCAGCACCCCCCGCGACCCTGAAAAGCATAAGTGGAAGTGAGTGGATGGATGGATGGACAGCTATACCTTATCTTTCCACATATGGACTAGTCATCTGATGTATTCACATTTTAATGTACACCTGCCAATAATGACACACTTTAAGTATTGAAAAAAAGAATACATTGTTAGGACTTAATTTAAAAGCAAGAAGAGGTGAGTTATTAGTTGAGATTTTGAAAACTGTTAGTAAAGCAGACAACCTGGCCCAGATGGAGAATGGAGATTTCATATTCCCTGGTCCTCCTGCTTCAACTGACTTCTTAATCTATTATCTTTTGCTCAACCGCACATTCCAGAGGCGGAGCCTTCCCTGGTCAACCACCTTCCCTGTTCCCTGCCTACACACCTGAAGGCAATGGCTAATTATCCACCTTTGTGAAGTTTGTTGTTACTCACAGGCTTCGTAAGGCTGAAGCTTACCTTCAGTTGATGCACAGAAACCAGTTTTTGTCACTTACTGGAGCTACCCTTTTTTTAAATTTATATATACATATGCCAGTGGCCTCAGGAAAGTCAGTGGATAGAGATCTGTTGAAACAAGGAAATCAGTGAAGGAAACTGCTTCATCCCATTCTGGATGAAGACACCAAACAACTCATTTTCCAACCTTAATTGACTGTTATCACTTTGTGACCACAATACACCTCCTTAACTTTTTATGTCCTGCACTTGTGTCTAGATTAGTTTTGATTTATGACAGGGGAAACTGTTCCAGAGGTTTGCAAAGGACTGACTGGCAGTAATAATTTTATACTGTCCAATAGATACTCAAAGTCAAGCACATGTAAGCACTATTAACTGAGCAAATGGATTTTAAAATGAATCCTGAAGTGCACAGGTAGCCTGTATAACAATGCTGAGACAGCTGAAATATGATCATGTTTATGTTTACCAGTCAGCAGCATTTTGGACTAATTACAATTCTGATAATAATTGCCTTGCCAAATCTGCTTTATAAAGAATTCAAGTAATCCAGTCTGAATGTGATAAAACCATAAACCACCTTCTCTGGGTTTTCAAAAGAAAATGTTTTATTTGGCTTAAAGTATTAATTCTTTGCGTGATGTTTATGGTATGAAGCCAGAGAATACAAGGCTAATATAAAATGTGTCATGGCGTGCTGTGTGGCAGGCAGGAGGGAGGACCCAGATGCAGGACTCGGAAACAGGGGGTTGAACTTAGGGTGCAGCTTTATTGCCAAACTCTTCATGGAAATTAAGACTTATAAATAAAAAAACAAAACCTCAAATATGAAATGAAATCTAAACTAAACTGGCACTGGACACTAGACCCTAGGAAACACAACAAAGAGAAGGTACAACGCGACAACAAGCAGGGGATGACAGAGGACTAAAATACATGACGGAGTAATCAGGAAACGAGAGACAGAAGGGAAACACAGCTGTTTCTAATTATACAGACGAGACGGGGAACAGAGGCTGAAAATAGAGCAGGACTGTCAAAATAAAACAGGAAGTACTCGACAGACACAGAGACCCAGACACAGAACAGAGGGGACAGGAGCGACATGAAACACAACTGACTGGGAAACAAGACAAACACGAGGACAGAACTAAACCTACCCTAAACATGGGGGCACCACAACAAAACCTAATAACTAGAATTAACAGAGCAGAGAAGGACTAGAGAGATACAAAATACTAGTAAACAGAAACCATGATGAAGTCACAGATTAATAATAATAATAAAACAAAACAAAACTCTGAGTCACTGACCCAGGACCGTGACTAAATCTGTTTTACTGTTTATCCATACTATGAGTTTTTTTTATTTATTTACATGTAAGTTGTCCTTGAGTGTTTTGCCTTTAAATATAATGTGTTAATATTTATTATTATTTCCTGTTCGGATTGATAGTTGCTCAGTTATGTCTTCTAATCAAGGTAGGCTAAGTCGCTCATTATCTAAACAAAATAGCTTAACTACATTACTTTCTCTTTATGCTTGATGCGAGCAGTAAACTCCCCAATGTCTCTTTTTCTCCCTGTTCTCTCGTGCTGTATGCAGAGCTGCACAAATGAATATGCTGTTCTGCAGTTTTAACAATTACCATTACATTTAGCGCTATAGAAACTGTACAATTTTTTCCTGTCAAATTAAATGTTCTTATTTAATTTCACTCATTATTTATTAAATAGTTTACAGTAAATCTGTAATTTTACTATGACCTAAGTGATTTTACTTCTTTATTAGAAATTATTACACTTATAAACTGTCCTGTAAGAATGCTCATCTTTATATAAATAGCACAATCATATAATAGATTTTATTTTCAATAGGCTTTTCAAAGGAAAACTGTTTCTCCTTCCTTAAAAACTGAGAGAAACACTACAGCATAGTTGAGACTATAAGTAGTAATATGCCTTTTTGTTCTCCAGGCTATCCTAAGTGTGTTTTTTTGTTTTGTTTTGCTTTTTTAATCCCCAGACTTGCTCTTGTGGATACCAACTTTTAAGTATATTGATTTTTTTTTTCTGTGAGCACCTTTGTTTCAGCACAGTTTCATTTGAACAAATCTTTGGGATCTTTCTTCATGAAATACTGTAGACCATAAAATAACAAAAGGCCAAAAAACGTTTATTAGGCAGCCACATATGCCTAATTCCACGTCTAACTGCTTTACTCTTTGGAGCAGCTGAGGATGCCGCATTGTTCTTTCTTTGTGAATTTTTATGCTAAAATCTTTTCTTTGGTTTTTTTAACGGTTTTTTTTTTGTGGTATGAGAGCAGAGACAGTTTCTGTAAGGATGTGGTTTTGGTGGAATAACAGGAGGACCCCATGGTGTTTTAGAAAGCTGGCAATCATAATAATAATAATTGTATTAGTAGTAATAGTTGCTATAGTAGGGCTTATTTTAAAAACCTCAGAGGCACTTTGAAATGTCTTCATTAAATAATTTAAGGTATGAAAATGTTGATAAATCAACCATTTGTACATGAAATATTCATTTGCACAGATTTGTGCACATCTCATTCAAACACACTGTATGAAACAGAGGGTCATTCAGTCCCCATTGAATACAAAGACATTGATTTTCCATAGCATGTATTTTGCCCCATCTCCCTTCTCTCACCCCCAGTTAGTGGTGGCAGATGCCCCCCCCACCTCCACCCACACCCCCAAACCCACCCCAAGCCTGGTTCTGGTATACGTTTCATCCTGTTAAAAAGGAGTTTTTCCTTCCCACTGTCATCAAGTGGCTGCTTACAGGAGGTCTACTGACTGTTGAAGTTTTCTCAGTATTGTAGGGTCTTTACTTGAAAACATAAAAACCCTTGATGTGAAAAAGCAATTGCACTTGAGTTTGCGTTTGCATTTTTTTTCCCCCCAATACTGTAATAGCTCATAATTTTTTTTCTGGTTGTGGGGTTAAGATGATACAGTCACACACCATCCACAAATAGTAAAACTGTAGCACTTCCAGTTTGTAAACATTTAAATATAAGAATACTTTCATGCTGGCTATATATTTGCATCTTGATTGTATCCCTGTTTTATCATCTGTACAATTGTAAGCTTATTTGTGGAAGTTTAATAATAGTTTACACACACAAATTTCGCATTGCTATGATGTCCCAAGACAGACATCCAGCGAGTCCTCATAGGAAAACCAATCAGATTCTTTTTTTTCCCTTTGATCAGCTGCAACAGCAAGATTACACATGTGGCTGCTAACATCACTGACACTGTCAAGACAACTGCAGGAGGTACATTTACATGCGTATGAAACTCACACTGTTTGGCCCACAGGGATTATTTGCACTTATGGTGAACTCATTAGCTTCTTATTGGGTTCACCATGCTTAATATGAGCTTTTATCATTTTAACAGTATAACTTTGATCAGCTGCAACAGAAAGCCGATAGGCCAGTGGAGGCTTACACATGTGGTTACATCACCCTCACTTAAGACATACAGAAACACAATCAGTATGTGCTTCATACATTTGTGTGCATGTGTGTGCGTGAGAGAGAGAGGGAGAGTGAGAGAGCGAGAGAAAGAAAATGTGTGATGGCATCTTAATGGCATTAATAATTCGGCGATCATGGAGGGGTTCACGCTCCAAAAACAAGATCCAACTTTTGCTGGCTTCCCGTTTCTTTGCTGGCTTTCTTTTCTTCCAAAATCATTCACTATCAGTATGTCTCTCTGGAGACTCACTGAAATCATGTAATTATATTTTTTTTCCAGTGCAGTGGAAAGCTATGTGGATGTCAAAAGGTAACATTTTTCTTCCTTGAAAAACTCCAGGAATACTTAGGTATTTGCATGAACAATTTAATACAACTTCATAGAAGTGAGGCACATTGATAAAACTATTTTATATATGGAAGCACAAAATATTGATTATAACATCAGTGCTGATTAATCTCTTGTCACTAAGCTGCATACGTGTTAATAGATCACGGTGAAGTGCTAGTTTATGTTGACATTTTCAGTACAGGTGTAAATTACAATTGTGTTTTTTGTAAAAACAGTACAAATTTCTTTTAATTTTGTCTCATTTATAAGTCCGTATTAAGGAAAATTCTTTTGAAATGGTTAACTTTTTTGTATTTGTGTGTTAACTTTTTTAAATATATTTTTATTTCCTTCTGACTGGGACTACATCAATGACTGGCTACATCTCCCTCCTTGTTTGTAACGGTGATGGACGGGATGAGGTTAAGCAGAAGTCTCCATGGGCAATGATAATTGCAGACAACACTGTGATCTGTACTGAGAGTAGGAAGGAGATGGAAGGGAGCCTAGAGAGGTGGAGGTATGTGCTGGAGAGAAGATGAAAAGTGAGTAAAAGCAAGACAGAATAAATGTGCATAAATCAGATGGGGTAGGTAACACTGAAAATCAAAGAGTAGTAAAGGTGGCTGAGTTTAAATACCTGGGTCAACCATCAAAAGCAACTTAAAGTGGACAATGGAGGCAAAGAAGAGAGTGCAGGAGGGGTGAAGACAAGTGCTAGGGGTGATGTGTGATAGAAGAAGAAGAAGAAAAGAGTTAGACCGCAGAGAAGATTCATGGTGAGCATCACTTTTGTTCTAATAAGAAGTGAGACAGAATTTCTTGCCACATGTACAGAAAAGTTAAAAAGTGAAGAGAAATACTTCACTGCTGGGAAATTATTTCCAAAATTTGCTGATAACTGCTTCAGTCTATGTGCTGAGAACAATTTATCCCATCACAGTTTTCACAGTTGATTTTTTTCTAAAACCTGACGGCTCCCTAGACAAACACTCATTAGTATAAAAATAAAAGAAATGATAATAAAGAAATATTGTTTAAGTAAATCACATTTATTTATTAACTTCTGCTCAAAAGCTGCTTGTAGCTAACGTGCATTGTGTTGTTGAACTCCAGCTGTGGAATATTAAAGCAACGTGACTTTCAGGCCACATTCAGGAAGAAGCTTCAGTATGATATGCTGCAATCAGTAATCAGAAAAGCCCATTTCCTGCAGGGTGAGTTAGTCACTTCTGTGGTAGTGGCAAATGAAATAAATGGAGAGAAACGGGAAGGTCGCAGACACAAACTGCAAAGGAGAGAAGGTGGATTTTTTTAAAGCTTTAAAGATGAATACAGCTGGTAGAAATCGTCATGTTTCTATTAATATGTCAATATGGCAACTGCTTACCCAGCATGTTACCTGATGAACAAACTCCCCGGTACCATGAAGGGGTATGGTGCTGTCTTCAAAATAATGTAAAAAGGAACAGGTGAAAAACTTTGACTATATTGAAACTCTGATTGATTGCATTCACTTTGGAGATTAGCCAACCGATGTTGAAGTCATTACCCTGGTAGTCAGCTAGGCTAATAACTGTCATTGTTTGAAAGTCTCACTTTCTACATCACAAATTATCGACCAGCTGGAAAGTAGCTCACACATCTACACCCACACACACGCGCGCACGCACACACACACACACACACACACACACACACACACACACACACACAGTCCTTGTATTCAGCTGAGTGGATTGATTTGGCTGCACTGGTGGCTACAGAGGAAAGTTTGTCACTGCTGCTGCTGCAGTGACCGGGTGGCCTCGCTCCAGCGGCTCCAGCAGCTCAAGCACCACAACAGCTCTCCTCCTCATCCATATTGATGCTGAGTCTTGTCATCTGTGACACTGGACCCTGCGGTTTGGTTAGAGTGGAAAGTGCTTGCTTCTGTAATCTCAGCCCTTTGGTGACTATAGATATTTCTCTTTCCCCTCACACATCATCTTGTGTGTGCAGCACTGTTCCACACTGCTAGGAGGAGCTCCTGCCACAGACTGCACTGCACTACATGCCATGGTGTGTGTGTTTTTACCGTTATAATGGACGTCTGTCCGCTCACTTTACAATATACTTTTGTGACCACCTATCATTTTAAGTTCACATTACTTTCTAAAGCATCTTGAGGCAACTGTTGGGATTTGGCACTATATAAATAAACTTGCATTGAATTGAATTAAAATCTCTTTACAGTGCATTATAACTGGGAGAAGTGTTTTTTTATTTTTATGTGTCAGCTTTTCAGTTTTTCCAGTTAACCCATTTTGTTTTTTCTAATTAAAGTTTATAACTTGCTAAACAAGCTAGCTTACCAGTACTACAGTTAGCTAATAACACCGTTGGGGTGGTACAACAGAGTATCACAGTACATTTAAATTGTCCTGAGATTACCAGTACTGTCAAAAAATAATATAAGTAACATTAAAGAGTTTTAATAATAAACATATCCTCAATATACGGAATCACAGATGTCAGTACATTCGTGCCAAAACTATCAGAATAGATGTAAGAAGATTTACAGAAAAGTAGAAAAACTTGAAATGTTTTTCAGCATTTCAAGTTCCAGCATTTTATTTGCTTCTGCTATGGCTGCCACTACATATAAAACACTAGGATTCAGGCATACGATTATTAGCGCATAGTGCACCGCACACAATCATCAGTGCTGGTAACAGCATCGGCTGCTTACATAAGTTACATCAAAGGCCCTGCAGCGGAAATCTAAATCAGCCGTTAGAACATCCTGACCAGACAAACTAATAACCTTCAAGTAGTAGACAGGTGTAATTGCAGGTAAATTGGCTCCTAAATTGCAAACACACAAACCAACACTGCTGTCACCCATGTATAACATAATAACAGTCTGACAACATTACCATTTTTATTGGAAAACAAGGTAATCATGTCTGCCTTGTCTTCATCCTGTTCTTCTTGCTGCATCGCTGAGCAGAGAGATCAAGAGGATCTGTTAATTTCAAGCTGCTGTAATCTGTGTTCATAAATGATTACATTTTTTTTTTTTACTGTACCATTAATTCTAATTAGTTTGACAGTTATATTCTCTGTTCTTAAAAAATGTAATAGACAGGAGTGTAAGACAAAAACAAACTCTTTTAATCATAGGCTCACATACTCGGTGTTAAAAGAAGAAGTAAACCTTTTCAGTACTACAGACCTATACAGGCTTCTGTAATTCTCAGCTCAACTGCTGCTGACATCAATTTTCATATAGACCCCTGCTTTCTTCCTGTATACATCAAGCAATGAAAACGAATGAGGAGTTATGCACTACGCATTGCAGTTAGTTGCCTTCAAACTAATGATTAATTGCATGAGGTAACTTTGGAACTTTTTAATGCTGACCTACTTAACCTGTCTTTTTGTGAGGTTTTTCAATTCTCAAGGAATTTAAAGTAAACTATTGTAGTTACACAATCTGTTTGACCATATAATTTTTCTTTTTCTCTGAAATTGGCAGCAGTATGTAGGTGTGTTAGGCAATGCAGGCTTATGGTTTAGCTGAAATTGAATAAAACTTTATTAATTAAGGAGTCAGGTTTAGCAGGTAGGTATGAATAAATAAAACTCTTTTTCAGTCCTGATACAATATCACATGTAAGAGAAAATAAGGGGAAGGGGGTAAGATTAAATCAGGATTGATTTAATCACTGCTTTTCTAGCTTACAAAAAAATGCAACAAAGAATTTTTCAAAAAATTAAAGTTCCTGAATTTGTATTGAAGTAGTAAAATAAAAAGTATTGTTTATGTTAGTCTGATTTCAGATGAACATCATAATTGTACTGTAAACTGCTTTTACCTACAGTCACACTAGTTTCTCATTTCCTTGCTCTCAGTGCACCTTACACACACAAAACATGCTCAGTGTGCGGCTAATAAGAAATGCCAAATCTTTGTTTCATATAAATTCACTACTTGACTTTAAGTCCCAAACTACTGCAGATATATGAAGATAAGCTGTTGGAACAGCAGGTGTGTAAAATCATTCAGACTTAACTTTGTGCTGTTAGCTTCCACCACGTTATCTTAGCTCCACTGCTAGCTACTGATGCAAGATACAGTAAATATAAAAACACATAACTAAATATAAATGGCTCTGCAGATACCCAACTTCATGGTGCCAGAGGGAAGATACACCGTGATTGGCCTCGGGGCATTTGAACCCAGACCTATAGTGTAGAAGCCTGGATTCACCATAGGGGTTGGGTGCTCAAACTATTGAGCTAAACCAGCAACTTAGCTTTTCTGATTCATAATTGAACTGATTTTAAACAAGAAGACTAATGAAGGAAGGAAGAAAACATAAACAGTTGGTCTAAAGCTTTAAAAGAACTGAAGAACACAACCATACACAGTACGACGTGTGGTGAAATCCTTATTGCTGTGCAATGCCTGTCCAGCAGAACAGACAAAATAAGGGAAAAAATATTCTGTCACTACACAAAGCTTGTTTTATGCATTGGTGACCACATTGGTTATCACTTTGTTACACCATTTAACATTAATGTTCTCTTCACATACCTGTTGTATCAAAGAGGCAAAGTGTACTGGCTGAGTACACTTGTGTGAATGAGAGATTTGATAAGCAAGTTAGGCTTAAATAACTATCAGCCTATCACATCATTAGTCTAATGCAACTGAACAATTAGCACACACCTCCTAATTATTAGCTTTTGTTTCCTAACATCTCCTTAATAATCTGTTCAAAGTAAAACTATGTTTAGTTACTGTCAGCCCCGTCTGATAGCTCATCAGGTAATTAGATCATGGTTAAGACTGGACTGCTTTCTTCTCCGGGAGAAAGGTCAAATCTAATTGGATACAAGACCACTTTCTGCTTTTAGATCATGAGAGACATCCATCCTCAAAGGTACGTTGTGAAGTAGCATCTTGGGCTAAAAAGGAACCACGAGGACCAAGGTCTTCATATTAATACAGCTTTCCCCTGTTTCTCTTGCAGTACTGAAGCTGGAGTACTTAGAAAGAAGATGAAGTGCTCAGTCGGTTATCAATGTTTTATCATATGTTTAACAAAGGATGGCCATGGATGACCTTTGCTGTAGCCCTTAATTAAACACTATCATAACTATCATAGCTGTGCATTACCGTAACAAATTTTCAGAAGGGGTTGTGCACCAGCATCGCTTTCACATTTTGACTGAGGGATGTAGTGGCCTAGGGCCAGAGAACTCGTTGGCATCGCCCAACCCAAACGGTAGAGGCATATGATGAGAGTGTGGGCATCTTCTTTCATGTTTTACAGCACACTCGTGCGCTTAAATTAAATCCTGTGTGGACTGCCAATTTCCTACAGTCATTTTTCACATTCTGTCTTTCCTGTATTAGTCATATCAGTCTTATAAAAATAAGGACTTTTTCAGAGTAAAATCATGGCTAGACTAAGAGCTTTCTACGAATCATGCCACAGTCTAAAGAAACTAAAGGACAGCTGAGAAACAAAGTCATTGATATCTGTCTGGAAAGGGTTACAAAGCCATTCCTGGGACTGTGGGATGCCAGTGGACCATAGTAAGAGAGATCTTCCACAAATGGAGAAAACTTTGAACAGCGGTGAAACGTTCTTGCAGCCTACCAAAATTATTCACAGAGGGCATTGATGACCATTTCAGGAGGTCATAAAATATCTCATATCTCAATTACCTGCCAGACTTGCCCCAGTTAAGGCCAATGTTCATGATTCACTGATTCAACAATAAGAAAGAGACAGCAAAAATGGTTTCCACTCGAGAGTTCCACTGCTGAGTAAAAGAAGACAAAGGGTCATCTCACATTACCCAAAAAACATCTTGATGATCTCCAAGACTGCACTTTTCTGGACAGCAAGTTTTCTGGTTAGCCATCTGTCTGTATCTGGAAGTCCCACAGGATCTTAGGTTGGTCATTCTCAATCACCCAAGAGAGCAGATCCCATTTTGACCTTGAACTATCAGCCCATACTCAACACACATGTTTCTGTATATTATCCTGGCCACATGGTTATCGTGTTCCATGTATGCATGGCTGCCAGCTTCTTGCACCCTGCTGTCATGTGCTGGATTGCCTCAGGGGCATCATGCACAGACTGCATATGGGGTCTTCCCTGGTGTGGTAGACCTTAACCTCTATGGATCTTGTGTTCAGAGCTCGTTCCTGTGTTGTGATGATTAGTGCCTCTGTGCTCTTTCAGTCCAGCTTTGTCCAGCCCCTGATAAGATTTCTAAATGTTAACCACTTCTTCAATCTGATAGTGGTACATACCATGCAGTGGGCTGGATTAAAAAGGGCCGTGTCAGGTGTTGAGGAACCAGGACACAGTGATGAGAAGTTGGCTACTGGAACAAGAAGGCACAAGTGGGCACGGGAAGAGGATGGGTGCTGTTGGAATGTTACTATGCAAGTATCCAGCAGAAGGGGTTACATGAAGAGGATGTGGGACCTATGGGTTCCTTGATACCGAACATCCAGACTGATGGTGAAACAACTAGTTTCAATATTTAGAAGAAGGAACTGCTATCACAACTGGAGATCGATTTCACCCACCATGCATTAGTTATGAAGCGATGACTTTGCATAGAGACAAATATTTTTTGCACCACACTGTAAACATGCTGTTTACTGATGATTACTTGGGTATTTAAATATGGCAATCTATCTATAACGGATTGTCTCCATTTGAAGGTAGCTTCAGATGGCCACTCCAGGAATTACAGCTTCAGTTCTATTTTTCAGCTCACTGTTTTAAACAGCCTATTTAACTCCTCTACCTCTCCTGTTAACTTTCTCCTGATTGGCTGCTGTCATAAACAATAGATTCCCATAGCAGGTGTCCAATATATCCCCCTACTGACATGATTCAGCTAATAGCTCTGTACTAGTGTGAGCTCTACTTGGAACTTCTTGCCAGGTTATTTATGGAACTGCAGTCCATGTAAAGCATGTGTGCCATTTAGGCTCCCTCACAGTAAATCAGCAGACTGATGCATGAGCACATTCCTACCTGGGGTTTGATGCAGAAACAGACTCCCCCATAATTAGCCTGGAATTCAATTAGAGCACACTCCAGCTGTTTGCCCTTGAAATCAGTGCTGGGTTTCCAGGGAAGTCACCTGGTGTCAGCTTCTCAGTGTGGACAGATGCATGCCAGCTCTCATCGCAGAAACGACCAGGAATACAGTATCACTCTGCCAGTACTCATTACTCTTCTACCGACCTGACTTTTTTCACTGGTCTTAGGCCAATAGAAAATTCCAATACACACACCATCTTGGTCTAATTTGAATAAACAGTCAGACATCTCTTCTGTATTACAGTTATTGAGAGGCTTTTTCAAGACACTACAGGTTCTAGCACCAAGCCCTCCCTTACCAGCCACTTCACTTACAAAACATAAAAACATTAAGATTATCAGCCTTTGTTTAATCACTTATGTTTGTAATTAAGAAGTCTAAAGTTTCAGTAAAGCCCGGGGGGCTTATAGTGTTATTTACGCCGCACAATATAAACCATTTGAAAACAAGATAGGATTTGGAAAACGTAATTATTCTTCTGCTCTTGCAGCTTTGGCAAAATATAGACAATATGGAAAACTGCCATTAATGACAACCTGATATTTATATTCCGTTTTTATTTTTTTATATCAGTCTCTTATGGATTGAGAAATATCACAGCCCTTCATCTCTAATAGGCACTGATCCCATGGTGGCGTTTTTCCCCGCAGTCTCACTTTGTTATTCACCCTGGCAAGATGAAAGAGCATCCATGCCAGTCCAGAAGAAACACAATTCCCATTCTATAGATCTCGCTTACTATAACATTAATTGCTTTAGTAACTACATATAGCTGCAATTATTTCAGTGTTCAACCCTTGCAAATTTGCATACAGGCAGGCAGCAGTATGGATGATGTTAGTTCAGTGTCATTAATACAGTAGTATACACAGCAACTATATCTAAAGGCACTTTGTGTGCCCTGGGACATATGCTTGGGTTCTGTTTTTGGACATCAGTTTGGCATTTTACACCATCATCCCCGAAGTCCTCTATTTCAAACTCACCAGCCTGCATCTGTCAGTAGATCACAAAGTTTCTGACAGATTGGAAGCAGCAGGTGAGACTAGGAAGAATCACATCTAGCACTTGGAAAATCAACACTGGAGGCCCCCAGGGATGGTTCCTCTTTCCTCTGCTTATTTCCCTCTAAACAAACGAATGCACCTCAAATGGCCCATCTGTCAGTCTTGTAAATTTTGCAGATGACATGGCGGTTAATGGACTCATGAAGGGCAGTGATGAGTCTGCATACAGACGTGGAATCGACTCTATGGTGCAGTCAGAAGAACCTAGAACTGATTATACTGAAAATGGTAGAGATGTCAGTGGACTTCAGAAGGAGCCCGTCTCTGTTATCCCCCTCACCTTATTCAACAGCACGATGAAGAGTCTGCTGTGGATACCTTTTAGTGTCTGGGTTCCACAATCCCATATCAAATATTTCCAGCTGAGGATAAACATCCTGCTTCAGCTCAGGAAGTTCAACCTACTTCAGGAGCTGCTGATCCAGTTCTACACTGCAGTAACTGAGGCTTTTCTCTGCTCATCCATCATTATATAGCTTGGATTAGACACCAAACAGGGCAAGAACAGGTTACAATGACAGTGAGATCTGCAGGTAAAAAGTCATTGGTGCTGACTTGTCCTTAATTCAGAATTTGTACAAATCCAGAATCAAGAAATTATTAGGCTTGATATCTAACCAAGGACTGTTCACCTCAACAAATATAGTTGTAGCTATGAAGAGCATGTTTTTGGATCTTTGTAGTGGTTCTTCTTCCAGTGTATTGTAAGGAAGGGCATTCAATATGACAGAAAGCCATGACTTGACCCAACTGTCGTAACAAATTATAGACAAATGACCCAGCTATTATTTAAAAGATCTTGAAAGAGCAAGCTGGTGATCTGCAGACAAATAGTTTGGTTCAGGCAGAATTGATCACAGTACAGAAACATCACTGGTTAAAGTTACGAATGATCATCTTATGGCGTCTGATGGTGGATTAATCTGTGTACTTGTCCTGCTAGACCACTGTGCAGTGTTTGATATCACAGACAATAATATTTTACTACAGAGATTAGAATAATCTCAATAATAATAATAATAATAATAATAATAATAATAATAATAATAACCATTGGTGTAGTTTTTATTGTACCCTATTCTGGTTACTTATAGGAAGTTTAAGAATTTAAGATCAGTCTGCTGCCATTCTGACAAAATATGCAAACATTTTAACCACAGTGGTTTTACACAGTGCTATAGGAACTTGTAATTTTATTAACATTGATTTGCTCACAGAGAGAATTCATTATGACACACAAATTAAATGGTTTTAATTATAGAGCTTTCTTGTTTTGGGGGAAGGGATTTTCACTGGTGTGAACTTAAAAATGTCGGTACTAAAATGTAATAAAAAAAAGAAATCGACAGCAATCAGTAAACCTTTCCACTTGTGTGTGTGTGTATGTGTTTTTTTTAAATAGATGTCTGGGCCAAGTTAATAGGTGATCACAGTCCAGCAGTTATTCATGGAGCTGTTACACACAATTTCATGTGTGCACTGATCACTCCCTCAGCTAGGACATACCACACTGAAACCCTTGCGTGAGGTAACATCAGAGACATTTAAAGAACACTCACACAAACCTGTGCATAAACTGCACCTAAATGTTTCCCACACAAATCTGCGTCTCAATTCCTGTCTCAAAGAAACTGCAGCCATTTATTTAAACTAAATACTACTATTATTTATGATAATAACAACAATAACAGACATTTTTTGAACCACTTTTCTGATACAGGGTGGTAGAATGGCTGGAACTTTTGCTCCCTCTGAGAATAAAAGGCAGGTTACAACCTGCACAGACTATAGCCATCATATTGAACCAAATAACCAGTCTTGTATACATTTATATGTTCAACACCAATTTTACTTAACAAGCCTCTCATTTGACTGTAGGAAGGAGCTGGAGTACCCAAGAGGGAACCCAAGTGGGCAGAGGTAGGGAACATGTAAACTTCGCGCAGGAGAGCCCCAAAAATAATAATATTATTATTATTACTTTTTTATAAATCCCATAAATTTTATGGGGGTTTTTTTCCATGGAAGACAGCCTGAGTACCTGCTCATGTCACATATACAGTTTAACAACTACTATCTTAATAATTATCAGATTTTTGTCTTGCAAGAACAAGTCTTTTTAAGCAAGGTGTAGGTCTGGTTTGACCAGATGAGTATTTGCACTTGTTCTTTTCTTCTTTTCTCTTTTTATACTAAAAGAATGGTAAATATTGAAAAAACCTGCAGTCAAATGATAAACATAAATACATTTAATGAGTAACTGTGAATTACAATTGTACAATGTGTTCTAGCCTTGTTTGTACTCTCTGTGTAAACTGTTGTTGCAGAGGCTGCTTCTTAATCCAGATTCCTTCCTCCATCACTCTGTCAGCCGTGTCTCCTCTAACTCTACTAAGTGTGTGGGTGTCCAGTGATAAAAAAGTATCCGTCTCAATTCTACTGCATTCTGAAGCTCCTTCTTCTTCTATGTAAGTGTGCCTGTGTCCCCCGAGATGACGCACTTGTGGGTTCAGAGCATTTATTAACACGGGATGTGTAGAAGTATACGCCTATGTAATTGGAAACGAGTGTGGTTTCTCAATCAGCAGCAATGGTATTATCGGGCGAGTTTCATGAAGGGCACGCTAACATTATCAACTGCCAATCACAAGCTTTGCTATTATTTCTCCTGTGAAGAATGGAGGCTTTCAAGAAATGTGACTTTGCTGAATGCCAGTGCAAAGTGTGGACATGATACAATTATTCCTAATGAGACATTAATGCTTAGTCTGCGCTGGTGTGTGAAATATTACATATGGGTTTATAAAGCACAGCTTTGTATAAGTATGTGCAAACGCAAAATTGAAAGAGGTTTAATGAAAGTGTGCAGACACTCCTGTGGGTCATATTTCAACATACAAAGAAACCTACCCACTACGGTATTACACATGTTTCATTTACATATATAAAGCTCCATTTATAGAAAACGGTGGGTAGAGCACGTGGCTGGGTGTTTTGCTTATGTTCCCTTTGGTTCCGTTCCCTAAAAAAACAGGAGTGAAGGGGGTTGACAGTGATGAGGAAAGGATGGCTGCAAGTTGAAGGGGGAAAGGGATGGATAGCAGGGATCAGAGGGAGAGCCAGGGTGGGCAGAGATGTGAGCTGTAATTGATGTGTTTGTGTCTCCAGAAGCAAAGGAATTTTACTGCAGTTGATCTCATTTGGCACTCCTCCAGAGGACTGACGATTCACACGAGAAGGGGTTCAAAAAACCAGTTCCACATATTATTCATGCCCATTTAGCACACACACGCACACGCACACGCACACACACACACACACACACACACACACACATATATGGTAAATACAAAAACACAGGCATGCATACTAATAAACTCTTCTCCTGCCCCGCACCTACTCCCACACAAATCACCCATTTAGGTTCTGCATTTATGTTTTAATGAGTTTAAATGCATGGAAATGATATAATTTTGTACTTGAAAATATGCTTGTCGAAAGTGTAATTATAGTCTTTATGTAATTAAACTTTGTAAATTAATTCTATTTTTCAGAGCTTACTGAGGCCTACCTACTTAAATAATACACACAAAAATGGCATTTCTCTCCACTTGTCATAAGCATATCATATGGTCATTTAGTAGTATAACAGTGTTAGTATGGGGCGTGTCGAACAAAGTGTGTTTGTCCAGCAAAAATGCCAGGTGCGCTTATGAAAATGCCCAGCTGAAAGTTACCAGTAACAGTCTATTTACATAGTCCCGAAGTGGCCGCTGGAACAAAAATGAAATTGTACTTTAAAGTAACTCTGTAGTTACTAGTGCCCTAATGCAGTGGTTCCCAGGACAAACACATCCTCCAACCACACACACACACACACACACATATTTTGTAGCTTATTTCACACCTCAAACCTTTTGTAGAAACTGAAAAAATAAAAGTAAACTGCAATAAATACAGGTAGCAATAAAATAAACTACTACCTCCTTTAAATAACGAAAAAACAAACCATCTTCATGGTGTAATTATTTTACGCGTAGATGTTTGTTTGTTTTACTGTGTCAGAATATTACAATATTCATTGGAAGCATATTTGGAGATGCTTCATCTTCTGCTTTGCGTTTGTGTGGGAGCCCCCATCAAAAACCTGTCTGTTGTGCTAGCATTGTCCAAGCACTCGTTTTTTTTCTTTAATTATGAATTCTGCGCCCTCCCTGCAATAGCCCCCAACTTTGGTAACCACTAGTGTCTAATTGTGTGTCTGAGTTAACATAGTATTGTTGTATTATTTAGTACCAGTGTTCTTTTTGAGCTACACAGCATTCGTTGCTATATGCAGTGGTTTGATTGGTCAGATCTGTTTATTCAGATATTTTTAATGCAATAAATATTCACATTTTATGCATGTCATGCACATGGGACTTTAGACTCAACCGTACTTAAAAAATATGTCATTATTTAAAAGAATAAATGTTTTTGCAGTAAATGTTAAGACGTGTTCCTGCAATTCTTCCACCTTCCTCTAACAAAGTGTCCAAGAAACAGTGTTTTATAAAAGTATGAACTCTTGCAATTATTCCCATACAAAATACGAATCCATACCTTAAATTGACAACACCCACACACAAGTACACAGTAATTTAACACAGTGAATAGACCTACAAATAAACCTCAGTTAAGCTGTTATCTTGTATTCAGGACACCTGCTTTGCCAGTAGCTTGTAATTTTGACAGAATGTGGAAACTAGAGACAAACAGGCTGATTTCTTCACCCTGAAATGAGTTTGTCTAGCCGTAGTCCTTGTTCAATAGGGGACAGTAATCAAAGTAGACAAAAATACTGGACCCCAAAAGTAAATATGAAAAAAGCAAAAAAGAAATATGGGTTTTCAGAAATTATATCCCAATATAAGTTAGGAAAAGTATCTCTATTAGTAGTTGATCATTATATGAAAAAATAGTATTCCCTCTTGTTTGGAATATCCATAACAGCATCTTCAACTTGGCAGTGAATGCACTAAAAAAAAAAAAAAATTCTCCCTTCCATTATTTTCTTCTGCTGGGTTACAGGGGAAGGAGCATTAGCAGAGAGGCCAGGCAAGAGATATAATCTCTCCAGCATGTCCTGGGTCTGCCCCGGGGACTCCTCCCAGTGGGACATGCTCAGAACACCTCACCAAGCAGAGCCCACGAGGCATCCTGTTCAGACGCCTCAATCACTTCAACTGCTCCTTTTGATTTGGAGTAGCAGTTCTACTCTAAGGCCCACCCGGTTTGAACATGGTGTTTGTTTTGGACAAACTGTGATTTGCACAGAAGTCCAGTAACAGAACACCACTCTGGTTCAGATCAATCAGAGTGTTCATCCCAATCATCCCCCTCGTTGCCCACATCAGCGCTGAAGTCTCCTATTAAGGCGAAAGTCTCCAGGTGAAGCATCCTCGAGCACCCCACCCAGGAACTCCAACAAGGCGCAGTTTCAAATTGATTTGAAATCTGACTATTTTATGTCATTCTGCAAGTGATTATGGTCCACTTAATTATCAGTGGACTGCAGGTACATTTTTAACACACAAAAAAATACAAGAAAATGCCTGTTGAGCACAATTATGCAGATAATTCATTACAATTGTCATTCAAAACAGAGTATTCAAAATGTTTAAACACCTTAAATCCGAGCCCCAAGACACCCTCCACTCCAATGCTCTGAAAAGCCAAATGATGAGCCTGGGAAAGAGTCCCCTATGTCAGCTGGTACTGTGACTGCCTCGTCTCAGACATACCCCAACCGGTTTCGCAGCTGAACTGGTTCCCAGACACCAGTCACAAGAAACAAAATAAGAGCACAATGAAAAACATCCTATCTGAAGCACTGAAAAATGTAAACTAAGTCATATTTTTCTGCCAAGTATATACAAATGAATAACCTGGACACACACACACACACACACACACACACACACACACACACACACACACACACACACAATGTATAATTGTTTATTAAGCATACTGAAGTGAGTTGAAGTTTAGCTTTTTTTGTTTTGTTCCTATTATCTATTGATCCGATTACATTATGATTATTGTTATTATTTTTATTGCTATTGTCCTATTATTACTAATTTTTATGACTCTTTTCATCTACTGTCAGTTGTATTTGGATGTATTGGAAATATTGCTGCCAGTGCCAATAAAAACCATTGAAATTAAGTGAATAAATGTGTCTCACCAAACACACAAAATCTACACCATTGTATGGAAAAGTAGATATTGTGGTCCAGTGTTTTGAATTATAACAGAAAACACTTTGTTTTTTCTTTTCTTTTCTTTTTTGCCTTTCACACATTTTCTGTTTTAATAACACTCATAATATCCTCAACAGTCCAGGTCCGTCGTCATCTAGGACCAAGACAAACTACTGTAATAGGTAATATTTTGGTTTGGGGCTGCTTGATAATACCATGCATATTAGCTTCAGTTATTCAACCCCTTACCTCCCATTTCTAAAATTAATTTCTTAATTCACTAAACATCTTGGGGTTCCTTAATATTGGAAAGTCTACATAAAGCAACTACATGGCCATCTGCCTCTTTTGTAAACAACATAAGGTTTGCAGTTTTGGGTATAAAGTGCATTGGTTTGCTATTTTATACACTTTGACAAAGTAAGTTTAAAAATGTGCATCACAAACTCCAATAACATTTAACAAAGGCAATCTTTTAGATTTGCCTTATGATCCATGCAATCTGATATATTTTTTTTACAAAAGATTTTTTTGAAAATCACTCAGTCAATCAATCAGTTAATTTATATCACTCAATAAATCATCAAATACTGTAAAAAGCCCAAAAATCTTTGTTTTTATAGATAACATTTTGTAATATTACTATCTAAATAAGCAAAAACAAGGGAAATAAGATGAGAATTAAAGATAAAAGATTGGTGTGGCTGATGAGTAGCTTTCTGGCTCCGATTTACAGAAGAAATTGTGAAAGGATGGTAAAATTCCCTGTATATTTATGAGATATCAATGTGTCTGGATGAGATTTTAACTAATGGATATCATCAAAAAGCTTCTCCACTTGATTACTTACCTTGTTTTATAGTACAAGCTTTCTCAAATGTTCTGTTTATGTAAATTAGGTATTATGAAAGGGTGTGAAAGGGGTCACAGGGGTTGACGGGAGGATACAGAGGAGATGTGATGACCCCTAACACACAGAGCACAAGGAATAAAAAGATGCAAATTAGTTATTATGTCCCAAAATTGCACTGGTTTGCATAAATTTCCAATAGACAGCAAATAGTAAAACAGACACATAAATCTGTATTTTCAATGCTTTCTTTTCACCAGTTTGAAAGAACGCATGAAATGAAAGAAGAATCTTAAAATTGATCACCCCCTGTAGTATTCAGTCATGAGCACTCATAATGAAAATTTCATACATACTTTCAGTATGTTTACATAATTTTAGCGTGTTTGACTGGCATTACTGTAACATCATCTCAAGAAAAAAGAAGAAAAGCAATTTCATCTATGAAATAGACATAATTCTTATTTAACCAAACATCATCGAACAAAATGTCCAAAATATACTCATTCTTTGCACGTAAAATGGCAGTGCATTACTTCAATGGCATAAGCTACTGTCTATCATTCCCCCTGTTGTATCTAGCAAACAGTGATGTACAGTAATGACCATACTATTTCTCTCAGAGAGCCAAACAAAGTCAAGTGTTTACGTGGTGCCATTAGGAAATGTCAACCCCTGACCACTTCTTTCTACTCGCCGTTTTCTGTGGCACCGCTTCTGTAAATCTTTGTGAATTTCTGTGTGTGCTCATGATGTGAGATTAGCCATGAAAAAAAAAATTAAAAATCAGCCCATTTAAGTCCAGTGCCAAAGGCCACAACATCACGAGCATTATACCCTCTTTAGTCATTCCGAGTGCTCCACCATTACCTCCCCCACTACTCCGAAACTAATCCATCTCCCTTCAGGCTACCACACACATGCACCCATACACACCATATCAGGTCCAGACTGGTTTTGCCACATTAATTAATGCATGTTCCCTCCATTGCCCAAAGGACAGAGATGGTATCACTGTGACATGTCCTGTGAGGCCTGTCACTGGGAAGTGTAATGCACCTGCTGTGTGTGTGTGTGTGCATGTGTGTGTGTGCGTGTGTTGTGAGAGAGACATGCTAATTCTGAAGACAAATGCAAAAGCTTTACTGCAATTACAGTGGGTAGCGAAGAAAATGAATGTAATGATAGCAACATCTTTAACAGAAACAAGATTTTATCTGAAGTCATTTACTGTTAATAACATCAGAGAATGTGTTTTTTTTTATGCCTTAATGACTGAAGCCATTTACGAAACAATCACCATTTTCACAAAGCTTTTATGGTAATAGTTCCTGCATTTTAATTTATATAAATGTCCGTTTTGTTGCTCTCAGTCAGCAAAGTAATAATGCTCTGTAGGACAAAACGGTTCAGTGATTTAAAGAATCGGTCTGGTGATGTCATCAACAAAATTTCAAAAACAAACAAAAAAAAAAACACAAAATAATATTACAAATATGTATAATGCAAAATGTGTTGAACAGGCATTCCTGATCCTCACCCCAGAAATGAGTGTGCTCACTTAACGCCATGCCTGCAATGCACTGTGTGTGTGCACTGTAAAGAATTACAGAGGCTAGCGGAAGAAAGACAAAGGACAGTAAATCAGGCACAGTAGTAACAATGAGGTACTAGTACGCTTTCAAAATATCTACCGTATATCTTCCATTAGTAGCCTGTCTCTTTTAAACGCCGATTTCTAATAAACGCTGGTTTGAAAACATGTCACAACAAATAGACGCCGGTCTCCAATAGTTCCCGGGCGACCTTCGACCCGGAAGTCCCTCCGTGCTGTATTCTTCTTCTTCTTCTTTTTAATATTCATTAGCGGTTGGCAAACAACTGAATGGTGCATTACCGCCACCAACTAGTATGGAGTGTGACTGGAACGTCCCTCTCACTTCCGCGACAATTCCGAGAAGGGAATAAGAGCTTGTCTCCAATAACCACCAGTCTCTTTTAAACGCCTTGCCGGCCAGATAATTTTTTGAATAAATGCCCGGGCTACAATTGGAAGATATATGATATAAAATAAAAGAACATCATGCAAACTAAACACAACTAGTGCCTATTGCTGTTTACCTGCATGCACCCAAATCTTGTTCAAATGTAACTGATCAGCAGAATTCAATTGCAAGCAAAAATCTCATCAAGCCCTCAGTGGCTCAAAACTGCAACTTCTTCTGTGGCTGGCTCAAGCTACAGAGGAAAGGTGTGGCTCAGAAGGCCACACAAGGCTTGACCCAGCTGTGTTTACAACTAGAGCAGTGGTCATCACTGACCAGTATGATGCGAAAAACAAATCAAGTCTTTAACTGTTTAGGAGAAGTAAAGCATGTTTGATGTCCAGATGTTTATCTACTGTCTCAGATTTTCTCTTGCCCTGATTTGATTTGTCTGTGGTCTTATCCTTAATAATCTCTGTCTTTTTAAAAATGTAATCCGTATTTTATGTCCTAATTCCTACCAAATCCTCTTTGTGATTGCACTGAAAAGTTAGGAAAAGAATGAGGAAGTACTCTTCTTTTCCTTCCTACTGTTGCCAAAGTGCTTGTGCATAGGGGGTCATGTGACTGGGGGCATTTTTCAGCCATCATTGACCAAGTGTCTTTGCACACATAAAGGAATTGGACTTTGCTCTCAGTGTACATAACAGAGTAGAGAACAGAAAACACTGACAACATGGCATCAACATGACACACACAGCATGGCACACATTATAACAATGTATAACAATTGGCAACTTTATTTTTGGCTTTTCATAGCAAGCTGAGTGCTGGAGATATAAATATTCTCTAAAATGCACCGGATTGTAATTACATAATAGAGATCAAACTAGTAATTTCAACCATCTAGTTTAAAAACTAAAAAACATTACGCTGACAACACCATTACTTAAAAGTAATAAACAACTGAATAAAAAAGCATCAAAGGTGCAACACATAAAGGTAACATCATCTTTCATGCTGTGCCTTTTCATTAGCACGGGTGTTGTCAACATTCGTCTATTGTCTTTGTAATGTCTCTGCAGGATTAAAGTGAATTTTTGCACCTGATAGCTACTAGTAGTGGCTGTGTTGACTATAGCACCTTTACTTTATCAGCATCACCAAATACAGCCTATATTCTCAACTCTTTGTAACAGAACTAATAAGTTAGTAGCTAGAAGGTCTCTGGGTGGGTTAAATGTGGAAAAACCACATTTATCATGTAAATATGAAATATAAACACAAGAATGCCTTTAGCTAACACTATACACTGTAAATTAACGTGTATATTCACGTCTACATACATGATTGTCAGTATGGATTTTATATATGGATCATTATTTATTTTTACGAATATTTACATAAATATGGATTTAGTGCTATAGAAGCTTGTTGCAACTTTATTACCGTAGATCTTCCTTTAGTAGCTCGGGCACTTATTAAAAAAAATTATCCGGTCTGCCCGGTGTTTAAAAGGGACCGGCTCTTATTCCCTTCTCAGACAGAATTGTGGTGAAAGTGAGAGGGAAAGATGACCCAGGCGCGGTTTTTAGACTGAGGGGAAAAGACAGTGCGCGTTTACTTACAGTGCTCCAAAACGTATTCCAACAGTTCACAAATAATGCAGATCCCAATTGTGCTCCTCCTTTGCTCCCGAGTGCCTCTTTGTCTGTGGTAGCCCAGTGCACGAGTGGTGCTCCCCGAAACTTCTCTCCGCCCGACTCTCCTCGAGGAAGTAAAAGACCAGAAAATCACAGTTAGCAGGTTCGCTAGCTGACAGTTCCAGTTCAGTGTAACAATCCCACTTCTATGGTTGCTGCATCCAGCTTAAATGCCACTGGTTGTAGATGATGTCTGATTGGTAACAGCTGGCCGAGTGATGAGACACGGGAGGGCGGATGACAGCACGGAGGTTTTTGGGGTTTTTTTGAGCAACGTTCCAGTCACACTCCATACCATTTGGTGGCGGTAAACCACCATTCAGTTGTTTGCCAACCGCCAATACAATTTAAAAAGAAGAAGAAGATGGCGTGGAGGGACTTCCAGGTCGAAGGACACCCGGCTACTATTGGAGGTCGGCATCTATTTGTCGTGACATGTTTTCAAACCAGCGTTTATTAGAAACCAGCATTTAAAAGAGACAGGCTACTAAAGGAAGATATACGGTATAATAGTCTATGACAGTGTCTATAACCCCAACTTTTTGCAATTCCAGTATCCCTCTAGTGTCACTAAAAAAAACATCCAGTACAATAAAATCCAGACAAACTGTGTGTTTTACACATTCTGTAATGCTTTTGGACCAGTGTTGACATTCAAATGTGGAACAAGGACCTTGAGCTGTGGGCAGCAAAAGTGTATTTAACATTCAAGAATTACATTTTTCATGAAGGGGGGCCTTTGAGGCTTTCTCTTGAGAGAGCTTTGTCTGGGCAGAGCGACACAGATCCTGAGAGTATGTCCTGTGGATGAAGTCTCTAATCTTCCATATGTTGTCACTTTCTTCCAGTTCCTTTTAGAGTTTAAATATCTGCAAAGCACTTTGAAACTGCTCTGAATAAATTGTGCTATTTAAATAAATTTGCCTTGGCTTTGCCTTCACGATGCAAATGAATAGGTCTCTCTTAGCTCAAACTCACAGCCATGCCTGTGCTTGACAGAGGCAGCAGAAGGTGCAGCATGGCAACAAAAGGAGAGCGATTATAATATCGGAAAAAGACTAATAGGCGATTATGTTCTAAACTGCAGGCTTTCTGAAAGATGCATTAATTTGCAGTGCAGACTGTACATCGGCTCCAACAAAAATTGGAACTAAACTAAACAAACAGCAAAGGTCTCAAAACAAAGCAAGTGTGTGAAATGTAGATGATATAGAAAACTCTTGCAGCAACAGAAAAAGAGGGAAACAATCCCAGGACTTGCCTGCCATTGCACTGAATTCTCTCTGTTGCTTTGATTGACATCAGAAGATGAAAAGATTTTATTTTTTTTAAAGAAAACCTTTAAATGGGTGAGCTCTGTCTTTCTCTTCTAGAGACAGACTGTGCCATTAACGCAAACAGCGAGTTTATGGACATGAACTAAATCTAATTCACAGCACTGACCCCGTAAAACTGCATATAATAATCTCTTACAAGCCTGTGTTTGCTTGTTATATTAACTAATGTTCATATCCCACGCATTCATGTGGAGTAAGCGTAGGGCATGAAAATTATGCTTTCTTTCACCGTTTTGAACAAGCAAACGTGTGATCCTTTGCAGTAAAACTTTTTATTGATAAAAGGGTCATAGTAAAAAGGGTCAGATCAAATAAATGATTCACATCATTTTGATAACTGAAAAAAGAATGGTGATGCAGTGGTTAGTGCGGTTATCTCACAGGAAGAATGTCCTGGGTTTGAACCCGCCTGCCAGCTGGGCGCTGTGTGCATGTTCTCTCATGCTTGCGTAGGTTCCATCTTCTTCCCACAATCCAAACACATGCATATTACCTTAACTGGCAAGTCAAGTTGGCCACTGGTGTGAATGTGAGTGTAAAAGTCTCTCTGTCCTAGCCCAGCAACAGACTGACAACCTGTGCAGAGTCTGGCCTTCTTTACATGTTTTTAAATCCACGAAATTTAAAATCAGACATTCCAAGTTAAGTACCATAGATTAATCTCAGTGTTGGGTGCACCACATCACAAAGCAGTATGTTAGAGTTTGTAACGAGTAAAGTTATACAGTCATTTTCCCATTTATGTTCTCCTGTGTCCTGTGATGAATCCCCACTGCAGTAGACGATGTCTTTGTTTGCATTTATACTTGTGTCCTGAGTATATCTGCACTGCTTTGCCATTCGGGGGGGAAACTGAACTGCTCCTGCTAGACTTGCAGATAATACTTAATAAACAACATTTGCTTTTACTGAAACTTAGTAAGGGGAAAAGAACTGATTCAAGCAGTAGAAATAATGTTGATCAGCTTGATGTCTACACTGGCAGAATAGTTATTTGCATTAGTATGATGATCGAACTGATACCTTATTTCCTTGTTCCTTTTACTGTATCACACACACACACACACACACATGTGTGTGTATTTATATCCTCGTGGGGACATCTCATTGACATAATGCTTTCCCTAGCCACTTACCCTAACCCTAACCATCAAAAATGAATGGCTAACCCTGACCCTTACCCTAAACCTAACCATAACCTCATTGAAACCTTGACACTAAAACCACATTTTGAGTCTCAAAAATGCCTTCAAATTTGTGGGGACTGGGATTTTGGTCCCCACAAGTATAGTAAATTTCCAATTTTTGGTCCCCACGAAGATGTTAATACCCGTACACACTCACACACACAAATAATTTCAATTCAATTCAGTTTTATTTATATAGTACCAAATCACACCAACAGTCACCTCAAGGCACTTTGTATTGTTAGGTAAAGACCCAATAGTAAAAGAGAGAAAACCCCAACTATCAATAGAGGGAAGGAAAAACTCCCTTTTGACAGGAAGAACCCTCCGGCACAACAAGCTCTGGGAGGGCAGCCATCTGCCATGATCAATTGGGGGTGAGGGAAGGGAGACGAGACAAAAGACGAACTGTGGAAGAAATAAAGACATTAATAATAGCTAATGATTAAATGCAAAGTGTTGTATGAACACATAGTGTTTCGCACTGCTTCCTTGTCCTGGCACACAGCTAACAAGTCAGAGAAGATCATTTTTCTTTTAAGAAAATATTCACAATATTCTGTTGTGATCATTTTAAGTTATCTCCTGAGGAGCTCATCCTTCGTACTGTGAAGTAAAAACTGAATACTGCTCCACAAGCAGTAAGTAGGAGTCTCTGTAGAAACATTACCATGCTTGTCATGGATTATGTGGTGAAGGATATGCAGGATATGAAGGAAAATCAATACATTCAGAGGTCAACAAACAGCAGACTGCACACCATGTGTATGGATTATCAACACACACACAAACTAATTCTAAAGAGGTGTTTAGTTTTAAATATGGACTTCACTTTTAAAAAAATATATGTCATAAGACAGAAAAATCAAAATGTATTGGATTATTTTCAAGGCTATTCTCCAGCATCTACAAATGAATAAGACCCCAAAACGAGAACATAGAATGATTTGGTTGACATTTCAGAACATCTGGATCATTCATCCATTAGATGATCCTTGGATAATTGGTATCTAATGTCTAGATTTGGGACATAAGAAAATAAGAAGTTTGGCATTCTTGCTGATCTACAGATCAAACAAGCGTTAATAAAACTGGGTATTGATTAAAGAGCAGCCGTGGCTCCATAGGTAGAGACAAAGGTCAGAAGAATCTGGGACTTAATTCAGAACTCAGAGACTCCATGATGTTTTAAGCAGATTTCTGCTTATGCTGTAACACTCAACAACATATTACAGCTGCAGGTTCACCAAGTCATCTGTGTGCAGTCAGCGGCAACTTAGTTTGACTCCTTTAAAAATGTTATGACTCGAATCTATTACCTAATTATTTTTGTAGATGGCACTCTTGATTTGATGAATAGAAAAAAAGATCACCTATCCACTGCTAGTTCAACCACTGCTGTAGGCTACACATCTGATACCTCGAGCAGAGTATTTAATCATCATCGGCGTCTTTTTTTGAAAACAACATGTGCCCAACGTGTTTTGACAGTGATCCGTCACTAACTCATACCCTGTTTTGTCCATTTTATTTTAATGGAAACAAAATTACATCGGATTTTATTGAAGAAAAATTCTCAAATTTCAAGTTAAGCTCAGCAAGTGTTTTCTGAGCTTATAAACTAAGTGAGAAGTAAGTTAATTTTCTTGTGCGCTTCAGCACATTTGACAGGAGCGTCGCCACCTGTTGGCCATTAGAGAGAGTGCACGTTTCAGTCAGTTTCACCTTTCATCTGAACGATATACAGTGGAACCCAGGTTACGAGTTTAATCCGTTCCAGAACCGAGCTTGTAACCCGATCTGCTCGTAACCCGAACGAATGTACCCCATTTAAAATAATGGAAATGAGATTAATCTGTTCCAGCCCTCCCAAAAAGTGCCCCAGATATCATAAATAATGGAAAGAAATGTGTTTTTAAATAAGAAACAAACATCAAAATACTGTATTACTAAATATAATTAAATAAAAGATAAACCAACTTAAGAAAATATAACCTTACCTTGGCCGCAGACGATTGCAGTTAACGGAGAGCGGCTGAGGGAAGACTAGATACGTACTGGCACGATACGAAGATGTACAGTACACATACGGTAAAACTAAAACAACACTTCAAACAAAACAAAAATTGCACTTTCTTAACTGCATGAATTGTAAAAAAAAAAAAAAAATTTCTAAACTTTAAACTTAGCCTACGTACACTTAACATTATGTGGGAACGTATGATACATTTTACGATAATCATCTGTTTTTGCCTTTTTGTCTGCATTTTCGCCACCTTTACATTAAAAAAAAAAAAAAAAGGTTTCCGGGTAACAAAGGCAAAGCTGAAACTAGCGGTGACATATCGGATCGCTGCTCGTACAACGGGCAGGCCTCGTAAACCGGGCAGAAATTTTGCTTGGATTGCGGCTCGTAAACCAAATTACTCGTATACCGAGCTGCTCGTAACCCAGAAGTTCTGTCAAGGTCTGTGTGTTGGCAGGCAGGAAAAGGACCCAAAAGCAGGACTCGCGGAGGTGAAACTGAAAACGCAGCTTTATTACTGGGGAAAAATACACAAAACTGGGGGAAAACTAACTAAAAGAAAACGCAGGCAGGGTTACAGACAAGCAGGGTTTTCAGACAAGCAGGGTTTTCAGACGGGCAGGATGACAGGCAGGGCCATACAGCTGGTAGAGGGTACGACGCGACACAGAGCTGAGGAAGACGCTGACATAAATACACAGACAGATAACGAGGGGACTCAGGACACACAGGGAGCACAGCTGATACAAATGACCTAACGAGACAGGGAAGTGCAAAACACCACACACTGACAACAGACAGAGACCTTCACAATAAAGCAGGAACTAAAAAACAGACAGAGACAGGCTCAGAACACTGGCTAAGCACGGGGAATGAACACTTCAGGGAACACAGGCGGGGATGACAGAAACCAGAACAGAGGAAACAGAACAACATGAGTAAAACCAAGACATGAACTAATAATAAACAGACCGCACACAAGAACCCAAGCATGATTCACACAGAAAACCCCAAAATGAACTCAAAAACAACGTCAACAACAGATGAACAGAAAATGCTGGGTTGCAAACCCAGAACCGCGACAGTTCCACTGTATATATATTTCTCTTATATATAGTGTATGGTCAAGTCAGAGAGACAGAACATGAACAGGACAAGGTTACATTTACCAACTGCAAAGAATCAAGCCCTTTAACCTCCTAGGACCTGCCGTCCACATATGTGGACATCACATTTTGGGTTGTTTAAACCAAAATACAACATTTTGCTCTACAAGAGCCTGATATCCTGCCACTGTTCGATTGAAATTTAAAAGAACATCCTCATATGTTGAACTCATTTTTCTCAGAAACAAAAATCCGGTAAAAAATAAAATCTGGCAATTCTTTGTTTTTACATTCATCAGATCCCAATCAGCCCAAATAGAATAGAGAAATGAAAAATGCATGCCATGAACGAGTTCGGGTCTTAGGAGGTTAAAACAAATAATAACCATGATTTTAAATTTGGGGAAAAATTCAGAGCAGAAAAAAAAAAAAACATCTTAGCTCAGTAAAATAAGCAGTATATCAGAAAATACAAAAAAGTGATGAACTCAAATAATTTAAATCTAAATATGACACAAAGAGGAGAGTCTAAAATAAATGTAGAAACGCATTTTCCTCATAAGATGTTTCATATTATGTAAATCTGAGAAAGACAGAACTGACAGTGGCTCTTTGTTGATGATAAGTGTAAAGGTGTTGCTAGTGTAAATGTGAAAACATAATCTTATCTCTTTCCACTCCCACAATACTGTGCTGTCGCACTGAATCAATAAAAGGCATTAATGTTTATAATGTCTCCTCGTTTTCCTCGGAGCTACAGTGATAGAGTGTGAATGGGAGCTGCGTGTCACAAGCCTTTTAGATAAACAGTTAATAATGTAAATTCCACATGTTCAACAAGCAGGAATACGGCACGGTTTTATATGAGAGCAGTCAAATGGATAGATTGCAACAAATATTTATGAGCTGAGCTTATCTGATTTGTGAGGGGCGATCATTAATGAACCGCTGACACCATTTCCAACCAGCAGCGCTTGCAAATCTGTTCCCCTGGTTCAGTCATATGCCACTGCAACACTACTGAACATCATGTGTATGAGAAAGAAGTCTTAGAGGGCAAGTGAGAGGGAGGGAAGGTGCTGGATGTTTAAATGCAATGACTCATATACCCACATTTTAATTAGAGGACGATACTGAGTTACTGCTGTTACTGATCGAATCCACAGTGTGGAGCTTTTTAGTGTTTACTAAGCAGTTGTTATTCTGCTCAGCTGTTATTTACAGTTTATTATAGTCGTGTTCCAAACTTACCAGAAAACAGAAACGATCATAATCCAGTGGATTGAGATGTTAACAGTGTGTACTAAACAGTTTGGCACATTAACAGAAAACCCCTTTATTTAGATGTGGGATCTTTACGAGATGTTTATGTTTGAATGACAAGGTGCTAGTAACAAAGTACCCAAAAATTGATTTTAATTTAATTCATTTAAAATTTGATTTCTAATAAGTTACTGTAGAAACAAAAGTGCTCCGTCCCTTGGGTGCCTTTTTTATGCCTGAATGGGTCGTGGGTTTGTGTTAAGCGGCTTAACAAAGGAAGAAGAAAATTAGTCTGGCTACTTGGAAGCAAACTATAAGGTAAGCAGAAATATTTATGTGTAATTTTATATTACCCACAAACAAGAAGACTATGGATTATTAAGGTTCAGTTTCATGAAAGTGTTTTTATTTACATCAGTGCTGAAGAAAACATTTAATTGCATCCACTGTGATTCAAAAGTATGAAAACAAACAAACCATGAAAAGATAGGATGAAAGCCTTTAAAGAATGTTTGTACTGTAGATTGTAGAGCTTATTTCAGCACATAAAAGGGGTTTTTTTCCCCCAGTATGTACTGTATTTGTGTACGTGTCTAATGATGTGAGACATGTCTGTGCCTGCAGCAAATACTCCATTTTCAGTTTGAGGGCTGGTATGGTACCTGTTTTGTAAAGCTGCAGCACTCATGAACCCACAATTATACCAACGCAGACATCACTGAATCCATTTCTGAATAATTCCTCTAGCCCTAAGAAGAGCTTTTAATATTCATCAAGCCAGACATCGCAGGTCGGCACCTGTGTGCCCTTAAGAGTGTGTACATATGCCAGTGTATGGACAGGAAATATTATAATTTATTTTTATAGGGTGCCTTAACTATGTTTACACAGTTATATTATTGGGGAGTGTGTCAGTTTCATAACATAATGTACATAATCGTGAAAAAATTGTGAAATTATGGTAATATTAGCAATAAATAAAAAACGTGGAGCTAGGATATAATTTATCGAGTTGCAGCGAAATTTGTCAAAACTGCATTGCATTTAGTTTTTAAAATGTTGTATAGCATTTCATTGTAATACTGAGGTTCCACGTGTCACAGTTGTAGTGGAGCATAAATCAGTGGGACACAAGAAGTGAAGCATGTTGCATGTGTCGGGGTTTCCAGGCAGTGCTACATGGAAGTCCTGTTCAGACCACCAGTAACCTCAAGCTTGAGCAGACATCAGTTTCTATGTCAAATTAGTTTAGTTTGATGCCTAAAATCCACCACTAGTGATCAGAGTTAGTTAGACTAAAAGATCAATGTCTTTTTGATTGAAACAGCTGTTGTCTGGGTTGCAAGCAGGAATTGTTTTTTTTGTTCATCCATTCACTGAGTTTTGAACCATGAATTCATCAACCAGGATCAGACTGTCAACACAGGGTTTTACTGAAACCTCCTGAGGCGACCAAGAGAGAACATTCAGTGCAAATAACCTGTGCTGTGGTTTGTGCTATTGTACACCCACACAGGAGGGCTTCTTTTTTTGCCACACCAACACAATCTTCACTTGCCAAACTCCATATTTGCCAGATTTAGCTCCCTTCAACTTCATCCTCTTTTCCAAAGAGATGTTCAAGTTCAGGGGTTTTAATTTGGACATATTTTTAAAGATTGTGTGGCAGAAATGTATCATTCCACCTTACGAGTCAATGTCCTCTGAAGTCTAGACAAGTGTGCACGTGTGCATCTGCATGCACGTGTGTGCGTGTTCCTACCTGGCTGTGAAACTGTAAATTAGGACCCCAAATTTAGTTCAGGCTCATTAAAAAGTTTTTGCTTCTGCTTTGCACACTGCAGTTTTTCCCATCCACTTATCACCCAGCCATGGAAAGCCGTGTCTGTAAAGAAAGCAGGGAAATACTTTTACTGAAGGTGCTGATGATTATCAGTGGTCCCCAGTGTCCTCAGCACCCCTCAGCACCACTGGTTTTTAGAGTATCATCATCTAATCAGGAACTGATTTACACCAGGGATCCTGATGATTGCAGCTAACTAGCTGACCGTGGCAGGGGGAAACTTTTTTCGTCCTTCAAATTTATCCTAAAATGTAAATTGGAACTTTCTGAGCGTTTTAGGAGGGGAGAAAGGCAAAATAATGAGTGATTTCTCACAGGCCGGCCAGAATGCAGTACTGTTGCCATGGTAACGCTGCTACAGCTCAGGTGAATTAAATCTCGATCACAATACCAATCACTACTGCCATTGTGTTTTCACAAACCATAATAATAATAATTAATTTAAAAAAATAAGCCTAGCACGGGAAGATGCAAGCGTCTACACTGGAGAGTGAAGAACAGTTTGCTGATTCTGAGAAAAATACATGCAGAAGATTAAATCCTAAGAATATGCAGGTCAACCCACTGCCCCATGGCGGTAGAGTTGTCCAAAGGCTGAGTGTGGGCAGAAGGTCAGTTTCAAAAGTGCTAAGCCTCCAGCATGAAGAACAGAAAGGTTAAAGATTCTACACACCACTGAGACAGACATAACAGGCACAGTGAAGAGGCTTTTCAAAATGAATACAGTAAGAGTACTCATAAGGTACTCATTTCTTTTTCTTTGGCCACCTTGGAGGCATCAGAGCAAGACGGAAGCACAAAACTCCAGATGATCTCCATTCATATGTAGATTTTATTATTAATTTATTTGCATTACTGCTGTTTTCCATCTGAATATGTATTCTTTGGTTTTCATACATTTTCTGACCCAAACTAAAAATATGTAATATAATTTAGTTTCACGCCATGTTTTTCCTCAGATCCACACCTGTAGAGGTTCTTTGACCCCACTGAGGCCAGCCTCACAGTGTAAGACCAAACTACATTAAGTGGTGTTAAAGCAGCAGATAGAACTAATTCTTCAGACCGTGACACTACAAAACCACCACAAAAGAAAACAGGATAGAAAGATGCCTCATTCAAGCCCAATGAAATCATTTTTTTAAATGTCCACCTAAGCTCATTCATTGTATCTCTTTTTCAATGGTCTATGCTACTCTCAACATGCGAGAGAACTCAAAGCCCATTGGTCTCTGTTGGACACTGTTCCAAGAAGAACCATGCTGTTCATTCCAATAACGCTGGCAACATCATTGCACAGTGTTACAGATTTCAACATGCTTGTCATTTTCGTCAACCACGTGTAAAATAAAATAATATAGAAAACACGATAGAAATGTGACGTCTGTATTCAATGCATTAACATAAAGATGTTCCTAACGCCACACACATTTGATGTTTTTTATCTCTTCCGTGGAATCACATTCATGTACCTCATAATTTATTCAACAAACCTGTCTGTCACTTTTGCTCAGTAATATTACATGAAGTTAAAATTCATAAATCATAGAACGCTTCTTCGGCATCCACTGCGAGATCAGGCCTGTAGATCTCTTAACAAGAACAATTCAGGTTTAGAAATAAAGCTGAAAGTAACCGATTGGCCCCGAGGGGTGCTTCTTCCTAAAATGTACTCAACAATATGGAAACCTAATGAGTTCTTGGTCTACAGAAGCCAGTAGTCTGCATTGGAAGAGTGTGTTTAGGCTGCGTGCTGCTGCTATATGTTGTGTGGAGCCCAGAAATTAAAAGAGTAGAACTGGACAGTATTTCAGAGCCAATGTAAATACACAAGATGCTCAGTACAGAAGGACCTGCACTCTGTACAGTTAGGTCATGTCCTTAAGGACCATAAATGTTTTAAAATGTGAGAGCTTTACATATGAACATTTGTAACAAGCTTCATTAATTTATTCTCTATCATTCTGAAGCATCTGTACATGCACTGTTAACTCAGAATTCAGACAAGTGGGAGGCTTGTTCTACCAAGCAAAATTTCTTGTCAGAAGCAAAGGATGGAACAATGGAGGCAAGCAGTAAGTGGTAAAAGAAAGGCAAGAGGCTTGAGGGGAGACAGGGAGGATGGGGAAGGTGAAATGAGGTGAGAATGAGTTTGGGATGCTTTAGATGATCAGAGCAAGACGTCCCACTGGGGCTGTTAACCAGACGACAGTAGAGGGACCCAATTATGGAGAAATCACACACTTAGCTTCACAGCCTTGCCTTGCTGCAGGAGATGGGTGAGGGTGGGCATGGAGTCTAACTTTGTGCTCTGCTTTGGGCCCATCTCTTGCTCATAAATGATTCATCAATCCTCTCCAATCATTTCCATTTCAATTCATCTTCAGCCCCACTTTCAGCCAAAAATACCCTAATATTATTTTACTTCATTTTACAGAGTCACGCTGAGTTGCAGCGTAATGTTTTCAGTGATATTTGGAGGCTATTTAAATCAATCTTATCTTCAACCAGGCGTCAGCATGGCGCCACAGACTCAGACTCAGACAGGCAGAAGTTTAAATGCCCTGCTATCAGGCTTCACTAAATCTGTTAGACATTATTAATTACCTGCTTACTAATGCAATGACTAACATGAGATTAAATTAGTCCAACAGAGCATAATCTCATTACTTTCAGACACTATTACAATTATAATACCAAATATAGCTGCAAGTCATCTGTAAGGGTCTGGCCATAATACGTCTATCTGACTCAACGTGCTTTAAGATGTCTGAAAAAATAGAATGCATTGCTTGCTGTCTAGTATTCTTTACCTTTAAGATTGAAACATAATAGTTTTCGTATTGACCTACGCTGTGTAACGTCAAGTGTAATCAAATCACGAAGACAGCCGGGCATTTTTAAATCTTCGAAAACCATTTGGAAATCATAGAGCTAAAATTCATATTCATGGATATGGTGGGGCAGATGATTAATGACAAACTGTAAAGCTGGACATATGTTGGTTTTAATATAATGTGAAACAACAGTAAACTAAAAGCCTGGACACTGCCTCGAAATTAGAGACTGTAAATAAAAGATAGGAATATCCAAAATGTCACTCATTGGTTAGTTAGCTGTATAGTTGCCTATACGGGCTGTAAACATATAAATTAAACTCAAGTATTAACATGCGCGGGTATGGTAATCGGTGTGGACTCAAGTGGATATCATGGGAAATGCTGCATAAAATCGGCTGCATGAAAACTTGCTATTAGCTATATTTGTCATCCCCACATGTTTCCACTTACTCAGAGCAGTTCAGTTTTTTCATATTTTTGAGACCACACAGTGCTCAGATAGCAAACATTTTCAAAGGATTGAGAACAGAACACCGCCAACCTCTATTCACGTAACATTTTCAAAGACATTTGTTTTATACAACTCGAGCTATTTCTTTGAATTTGTAATGAAAACCTGAAAATCCTGAGACGTGTTTTTCTCTTTGTCACGACACAGTTTTTCAGTTCTTTAAGTCCAAGCTGACTGAAAGCAGAAAGCAGCGGTGCAGATAATCCTAGTTAATAAGATAACACTGATGCACAGTTTAGAACTTTTTGCTACAGCAGTGCACCTGTCAATCTCAGCAACCCTGCCTGTAAAAAAGTTTTAACAATATCCAGTGAGATATGGTTGAGCCACTCAAAGAAGTGCAGTTAATGGCGTTTCTGTGTTTGCTTCATTTTTCAGCCCCAGAGGTTCTTGTTTAATTTCACTTTCAGCATTTCACTGCAGAAAACTCCAGCAGCTGCTTTTTAGTCTTTACAGTAAGAGACGCCGATGCTGATGTGGTGGAGCAAAAGGGTCTCTCTCTCTCTCTCTCTCTCTCTCTCTCTCTCTCTCTCTCTCTCTCTCTCTCTCTCTCTCTCTCTCTCTCACACACACACACACACACACACACACACACACACACACACACACACACACACACACACACACACACACACACCTCAAACTGATGACGCTATATGAGAAGGTAAAGGGAAGAGACGTGGGCCAAAGCGTGAACATCTTATAATCGTGCACGTAATCGTTTACTTTTCACACTAAAAGCCTGCAATTAATTCTCCGAATAAATACATCAACAGGAATACTTGACAAGTGTCAACAGTTTACACTTACAGCTTAGCAAAAATTCCTCATATTGTTTAACACGAACGACTGAGAGCATTTCTTTGTGTAACAGTTTTCCAGCCTAGTATAACCAAAGGACACTCACTGACTAATTTTTAACTATTCTCATTTGCATGGTGTGAACTAGTCAATCAGTACAGCACATAAAATGTACAAATGTAACACCACCAAATTTCAGCAGTAAACGTGTATCAGTGCTGGAGGCAAAGAGTAATGATTGTGGAAAACAAAACAAGTTTAGTCCAGCACATTTTTACATATGAACAAGCACACACACACGCACATATGCACACACACATAGACACACACACACACACTTCCTCCCTGCATACGTTGACTTGTCAGCTTGAGATGGCTTTATCTACCATCCATTACTTTTATGTCCTGCCTTTCACCTAAATGGCCTCTGCATATTCACCACGGGACCTACTTGTGCATCCTGAGGGAGAGGACACACACAAGTGCACAGACACACACATGAACACTCTGTCAAAGGTTGGCCGAGTTAGATTTACAGCCTGGGACCATCACCTGTGACTTAGCGCCTCTGAAATTAGTCACAAATAGCATATTAGGGCAGCTAATCAGGCACGCCTGAGCACTTGGCTTTCTTTATGTGGTCATAAAGGGGAGAGTATATGGGCACCCTCAGGCCTTGGGGTGAATGATTGTCCTGACCTCCAGTGAACCAGAAGCCACACACAGCTGGGGAGGGATGAGAGGCGTAGGCAGAGGCACTCCCACAAAACTGGTCTTTGATACACATAGGAAGATGACTGGGCCGCATCAGAGTGCTTCTGTTTTTACTGTCGCTCTGTTTATCTCTTAGGAATAAGATGACTAATGCGCAAACTGAGAGAGGATAACAATTGCTTAAGGAAATTCTATATTCTTCCCACCTGATATTTAGGGAGCTATTTAGACGATATGCACTTGAGAAGATTCTTTTATATTTCTTTTTCTTTCTTCCTTATATTGTTTTAAAGGCATGTTAGTGAATGCACGTGCAGTAAAACAAAAGATTTTAAAATGATTTCCTAACATTACTTTTCATAATTCTAATGTGCAGTCTTTTTCCAAATCTAATTGTTGCTAATTAGATGCATAATCTATGGATTTAAGTGGACCTAGCACACAACTTGCATTCTACAACTATTATTAGTTATTTTTAACACGTGACTACAGTCTCAAAGTACATTTTCACAAGCAAGCGGACTTTGTCGGACACAGAAAACTCTGACACTGCCGAGAAACCTCGGCCCCTCATAAAATAATAAAACTATCTCTTGCTCTCTGACTCAAGTCTGTCGAGTGAACAGGAGAGGGCACAAGGGTTGAGAAATGCATAAAAGAAGTGGAATCAAGGAAGAGGAGTGGAGAGATGGAGCAAAGGGGGAGGAATGAGCAAATGTAGTGAGGCGAGGGGAGAAAATCACTTCTGTACGCGCTTCGTCCCCCACTGCGGGAGTGGTATGTTTTCACATCAGAATGATTGTTAGACAGTCAGATCCAATATGGTGATTCAGTAACTATTTAAACAGAGCTCAGATATTCTGCCCCTAATTGACTTGGTTTGGCCTCACTAAATCATAGTCTTTATTTAAAACAGCGCCGATAAAATGAGTCCCTCCCTCCGTACTCTCTCTTCTCGCTCCTTCTCCTGCTCCCATCTCCCTCTCCTTTGTGATTTACCATTGAGGAGATGAATTTGAAATTTCAATCATGGAGTTGTTAAATATTGATGGGCCTTCTAAGTCGTTAACGAGGTCTTGGCAAGGACGGGGGAAATCGGCTCCTCACTTTGTCGGCCCCCAGCTTCACTGCAGCTCAGCCATCTAGAGGGATCCGGCCGGGTCAGGAGGTCAATGTACCCGACCATAATCTTCCAACTTCTATGATATCTTTTAATGTCCTGCTAAGGCTATTCTCTTTAACATCAGCTATTACATTACCATATGCAAAAAAAAAGAAAAGAAAAATCAAAAAACTTTCAAATTATGTATTATGTAGAGCAGCCTTGATTCACTGTTCAAGATGTGTCAATTATAATGAAAGCACTGGTGTGCGATTTGATATGATAATAGAAATCTTTAACTGGGTCTCAGCAGACCTCTTGTGTGTCAGGACTGATCACTGCTGAAAAGAATTAGCGCCTCCAGGCCACCGTAGAGCAAGGCAGCACTCAGATGGTTCAATATGCTGCGCCATAAAACCAAGATGAGACTTCTTTTATTATTGCTGCCGCCAGAACAAACTCCTGCCATCCAATCAATGTTATGTACTTTGAGATGTGATCATTACATTTTACAAACGATGTTCCACCAAATAAGATTTGTCTGTGCAGTGGGGTCACATTAATGGCTTGTTTCCTTGTTGGGTCTGACTCCAGACATCGTATCACTGACTGATAGCAGAGCCGGTACTTAGAGTTGCATTGCTAAGTGTATGTCATTGTTTATTTTTTTTAAATATTTTAAATACTCTTTGTATTCCATATTCATGTATGAACCTAATGACAAGACTAATGTTTTAAAAATTAGACACAATGAAGCCTTCCCCATGGGGAATTATAAATAATTGTGCTTTATTTTTTTTTAGTAAAACAATCTAATTGCTAATGCTGATTCTTATCACTTCTCAAAGTATCTCTGTGTTGGATTACAGCTTGAAACATATATATTTATATTCACTGCTGAAGCTGAGAACTGGGAGTGTCGTGGATGTCACTGATGATAATGCAATAAAAAAGCATTTTGGGGGGTATCTGCACTTCCGCACTTAGGCTCTTGGCAGTGGTTTGATCAAGACAGAATAAGCTTGTGACTTTTCAATTCCAGCTATAATTTGTTTCGATATTACATCTCCCGGACAGAGCAAGTGATGGAATTTTTCCTATCTGAGGCTGAGGCAGAGGGGAGGCTGACGATGTCCAATAATAGGTTATCACCGACCATATCTTTTGCAAAATAGAAACGCAACACATGTACATCTGTGGCCTAGTGTCAGAGCCTTAAATATACATCAGAAATGCATAAAATGTGCTGATTGCCATTCTTTTCCAACAGCGTGTCGAGCCCCGAATTTATTTTTGTTCCGGGGCTTCCAGATTACTATGAATTGCTAGTAGACTCTCTTGACATTGATGGCTTTGAAGAAAGTGACAATATTAAATTTATTTTCTGTGTACATATGTGTGTGAGTGTATGCGACTGGACAATGTACCAGTGTTTTCTCTTAGATTGCTTGAGGTCCATCAGCAAGAGCCAAGGCCTTTCATATCATATGTAATTTACTGGAACCACATATAGTAGCAACAGAACTGCAGGAACACTGATCAGATCTCTGGAGCACTGTTGGTTCTCACAGGAAATGTAGCTGACACAAAGTGAAAACTCTGTTTGATTGTGTTTCTAAAGAAATATCCTTGTTGGATCCAGCACACCCCTGACCCCCAAGTCCTACCTCTCAATCAGATGATGTGGTGTTCCCCCTCCGAATGTACGACTAGTAGGTTTTACACTTATTTGTCTCGTGTGTTGCACATTCATTCTTTGACTTTTCAGCTTTTTTTTTTCCCTCACAGCAAAGTCAAAATATCAGAACTGTCTGATTATCTAAGATGACCTGTTTAACTATTATTGGAAGATCTTGCGCAGGTAAATGGCAAATGCAGGTGAACAGTCTGGAGACAGGAAAAAGAAAGAATCAAGTGGCTAAAACAAACAACAATAACAAAGACATAGACATTAATTTGCTTTTCTAAGTCAAACGTTTGAAAGATAAAGTAAGTGTAATGTGCCCTGAACTACAACCATTCTTTCCAGTTGTATTAAAAAAACGAGCTGAAAAACTCCCTGAATGAACCGTCTTAATGAGAAACCCATTTGGACAGAGGCATCAAGCTATTGACCTCTCTTGAGGCTGTGAGGAGTGAACGCTTTCACATGTTACTGTCTATAAATTTTAGCCGTCGACATGGAGCCCTATTTCATCAGGGGCCGGCTTGACGTGCCCTTCGGATTGATGTTACCCCTGCCCATTTGTCTGTTTTACACTCCTTAGTGTCTTTGTGGTCCGCTAGACCTGCACCTCTTCAGCGTGATTGGGTATTGACAACAAATCAAAGGGGATAATATATGGTGATGTTTGCCAGTGTCTCAACAAGACAAGATAGTTGCACGGCCGCCTGGCTGGTTTACATGTGTTCTCTGTGAATATCAGAGAGACTGCATATCGATTTCCCAGCTCACAAAGACTCATTCTTCTTCTGGTGGCCAATACCTAGTTTAGTTAAAAGTGTGACAATAAAGAGGGCTGGGGGCAGTGAGCTTAGAATTAAGCCGTACTTGACATGCAATGAAAGACCCCTTTCTGTGGAGAAGGCTCTTCATGACTTAAGTAATAGACTGGGAATGCAGTTATTGCTTAGCCTTCAGAATTCCTTTGCTTACGAGGTAATGTGTATATCAGAAAAGTTTGTTTTCTGCCCCTCAGGCCTACTCAATAAATGAACATAACAGCGGGTCCTTCTCTCTCCCTCTCTGTCACACACACACAG
>VURO01049976.1:8713-25366 GCA_015108175.1 Pelvicachromis taeniatus | reverse complement strand
AAAAAACAAGGGACGCATTAGCTATCTCACCCTTCAGCTGACTGTGAATGTATTGGCAGGATTTAGGAAATTTATGTCTTATTAATAAAATCCAACCATTTGGAAAATATGGTTGGCTGCCTTACACAGTGAACATTATAAATACAAGAGTTAATCATTCTTCCACTGCAGTGTGTAGTTTGTTTAAGGCCCACCTCATTCACAGCATGTTAAAGATAGCAGCAATAACAATTTTATTGGCTCCACCGCTAACAGCTCTCTTGTCCTCGAGCCATGGAGGATGAAGGAGACGAACTGTGCAAAAACTACCAAAGTGCATATAAAAGTTAACCACTTACCTTCTATAAATAGCCAACTTTGCCTGCTGTTTTTCACACGGATAGTGAAGCTGGAAACCTTTAAAGTGGGTAATTTATTCCTCACGAGTTAACGGCAAAGTAAACAGCACCGCAAGCTCCATTTTGTCTTAAAAAATACTCCCTATAAGAGAAGGTGGCCTTCGTTTTGTGACTCAAGTGTAGAGTTCACGACCAAATGATTGATCTAATCAGAGAAAGGGGATTTATGGTAAACACTGCAAAGTTTAAGTGAGCGTTTTAAATCAGCAGTGAAAATTGCCTTTATAAATAAATGAAATGGAGATATCCCTTCACATTTTAAAATGCAAAATCATTCAGGGCCTCTGACTAGACCTCAGACATGTATTCATAAATTGCCTATAGGAGTTTTATCTCAAATGTTTTCATATAATACAAACTCAATGTACCTTTATGATGAAAGCCCCAAATAACTAATACATGTGCTAAAACCTAGTGTCATCAGAATAAACTTTTTAGTGAATTTAAATAGTTGGTGAAGAGAAATGTTAAAAACCTCTTATAAATTCACATTTTAATTTTCATGCATGTTTTGTCGTGCGCATTTGTGACTATCATTTTAAATTGGGCATTTCATGCATTATTATTCACTTAATTAATTTAACTAGTGGGGATTCAACTTAGGGTCACCAGGCGCTTCAGTCAATATCGCCTTATGCGTTCATTTGTTGGGGAATATCACAGAAAAATAGGCTACAATACTTGGCAGTAAATGGATCCCTGTCATTTGTTCATTGACCTTAAGTCTTGACCCAGTAGGCTCAGCTATTAAACCCAACACCTACTGGATATTACACAAATCCTAAACAACCTTCCCAAGGATAGGAAAATTATCATGCACATAGCCATAACTCTGATTCCATCAGTTGGAGCAGGGTTCTGGTTTAGCATGTGGGAGTGAGATGTTTGACCTTGTTTAAACCCATAAATCTAATCTCATCATCCATCATCCAGTCAATTATTTGTCATTTGTGTCATGATCAACTGCTTGAGGGGATGAGTTGGGTCCCAGGTTTCCCAACAGTCAATCTCAGTTTTTTCTTTGGAGACTTAGCTGATGCCCTCAGCTCAGTCAACTTACGGTCATGAGATACTCTTATTCAAGTCAAGAGAAGTGCCTTGCAGTGATTCTCTAATACCATTAGAATGGAAAATTAAAATAAGATATACCTTTTGATGAATGAATGTTCTATTGGCAGTGTTATTAAAAAAGTGATAGCAATATTATAATGTAAATATTGTGTGAGTAATAAAAGTGCTTTCTAAAGTCACAACTGATGTATTTTTTCCACAAATTTGTCTTGTAGTTCATTGTGGAAGAACTGTAACGTGAGAGGATCGTGTTATTGAAGAATTATTCAGTTCTCTAAGTCTGCTAAAACTTTTGTCTCCCGTCCCTGAATGTTCCTGACATTTTATAGTCAGCTGGTTTAGTGCAGTTTGTAGGATGATGGGAAACACGGCATTAAGGAAGGAATACAAACCGAATTGTGCTAATGCTCAGGTGTAAGACAGGGCAAGTTATACAAATGCTGAAGTTGAGTTTGGTTTTCGTCTTTAATTCCTCTTTTATCTTTGTTCTTCCGTGTACTGCCTCTCAGCTTCCAGGCTGTCACAGTGAAGGGGCGTAATGGGCCTGAGAAGATCAACCCATCTAAAGAGGGATTTGGAACCTTTCACCTCAGAGAAATCCAGGCTGGGAGAAGCATACATGTGCACAAGTGCACATTTTCAAGAGAGGTTATATACTCGTATCTGCGCTTTCCTGGAAAATCTCATCAAAACATAAATGAAGAAGCCGATTCAAATTTCCTTGTCGAATTTAAAAATATAATTTAACTAAAAAAATCTAAACACCATGTACTGTTTGACCCAACAATAAGCCCAGTTTGCTTAACATTGCATGTCTTCTTATTAGATTATTTTTAACAAGCGTCCAATTGAATATTTTGCCAATCCAAACAGATGGGTTATGATAAACTCCTTGAGAACAGAATTGCTCTCCTATTCTTTGCCAATGCTATAAAATCCATAAAGCCAATAGAAATGCTAAAAACATGTGAGCCTTAAAAACATTACCAGGAATATATTGCAGCACAGAACCTACATTTGGAATGATGTTATGTTATGAAGGATTGATCTTTGTGTTTCTTGAAATAATTAGCAATGATTTTTAGGCATATGCATTGTGTGCGCTTGCATATGTGTTTGTGCCTTTTTCTCCAACTAGCATGGATTTTTTTATGTTTTCCTATTTGCCAAATGAGTTTTGTTTGAAAGTCTTGACTACAAAGACACTACTGGGCATATAATATTAATGACAGCAATTTCAGTTTAAGAATGAATAAACACATTCTCTCTACCGTTTTAAGTGATGTTGCAGTATGCAGTAAAGTCTAGTACTATAATAGTGCTTTACCTTATTTAAAATACACTGATATGTGAGTGTGAGGATAATATTCTTTATTACAGCTTGAGATAAATGATAAATATAGTATGTGCATGTACTCAATAATTTAAGAACCTTGTTGTTTCACAGGATTTTATCCACAATAATAATGTGGAAATGGGAAGACCATCTCTCTCACACACACACAGGGTGTATTTTTAGGTGTGTTTTTGTTAAAGCATAAGAAGCTATGCTACTGACGACCATTAATCACTATATACTAATTAACTAAAGTTTCTTTCATGTTCTGCTCAAAGATGGTAGAATATAAACTCCCTTGTCATTTTCAATGCAAAGGACAAACAAATGCTAATGAGATCTGCCCCTTTTCAAAGAGAACATATTCTACAGCTCCCTGCTAGGTATAAGGGCCAATTGGTGAGGCTGGGCTGTCTATATCAAGAGAAAAGTATTCTTAATTGCCTTTTTACCTATTCTCAATCAACACGCTTTCATAAATATCAAGGTAGAAATGAAAGTTTTAAATGTTTGCAGTTCTGGGACAAAATAATTTACTCTGACAGGTATTAGCAGAATGTTAGCGATAACATAACTGATATTGTATGACCATCGGTCATGGGTGAGTAGTACACATATACCTAAATAAATCTGATCTCCCTGTGTCCGATGCAATAAGCTGGAGAAATGCATTTACGAAATAAGCCCTGATTTGTTGGCTGCATTTGGCAGATAGCCAAAGGCAACAAAGCAACATAAGCAAAGGTTGTAATGTTGTTTACTGAGACTGAATCAAATAAGAAATGACAAACCACACTGTCTGATTCTAAAAATTACACTGAGCATTACTGTTAAATTGTCTTTATTGTTTGCTGGAGTTCCTTCTTTGTCATTGGGACATTTTTTATTTTTTTAAGCGGGGGCAGTAAAGTAGTTGTTCATGGCCCAAAGCATTTTTGGTTTTGATGATAATTTGAGCCAGAAAGAGTAAAGCTAATTGGGTCAGGTGAATAATTTAGAAATGGTGGAAGAAACACATTAGTATCCAAATGACTGTGCTGTTGTTGTATAAAATGTTTCACAAGTTGTTCGTGTCATAATTGTAGCTTTTCTCATGTCAGAGTTGATATATTAGTCATTTCCCTCTAAGCGTTGTGGAAACATCTTGTGTTTTTGAAAAGCTAACTGGGTTATGAGATACAATGTGAAGAACATGAGATTTAGTCCTGGCACTAACACAGTATCAGCCAGGCTTTGGTAAGAACAACAATAGCGGGGCCTCCACAATATCAAATTTTAGAATCAGGAGTTTATGAGCAAAGCTTTCACTGGACAAGAGGACCTCGGGGCCTTATAGCCCGAAGAAAGGCAATTACTTGTGTTGGTATTATTGTGTGATGGATCCTATTTGTTGGTGACCTGTGAAACATGGAGTACAATATACCATGTCCGTGAAAGCTACTAGATATACTGGTAAAACAGTGTTTTTGTCAAATGTATGTATCCATAGTGCAGTTTGGGTTAAAAAAAAAAAAAGATAAAATAGTTCATCCGGCCTTTACAAAGCGTTTCTAGCTGATTATTGAAGGTGATTTTAACGTCCATGTAGATGATGAAAACAAGCCTCAAAAATGCATTTATTTCACTATTACATTAAATTGGTTTTTGTCAAAATGTAACCATAATAACTTATCTTTTCAAATCACACTCTCGACCTTGTCCGGATATATAGCATAGCCAAAAAATTCAGCAGTACTTCCCGAAAACCCTCTTTTTTTTTTTTAACCCTTTTAAAATAACGTTTCCATTAACAATAATGGACTACACAGAACTGGGAGAATACATTTCTTTATAGTAGATTGTTATTTTCTTCAGTGCCCTGAGAGAACACAATACAGAGTAGCTAGCTTAACCTTACTACCACAGAAGTTGATTATTTTTTTGTTACATCCTCACTGTGTACAACTCAAAGTGCCAAATAAGAGATGCACGCACCTTAAAGTAGATAACTTGTAAGCTGGAGAGTTGTTTTATTAATTTTAAAGACCTTCGTTTGCATGTTTGTTTAAAAAAATAAAGCCCTCCGTAAAGCTAGGACACTGTCATTAATCAAGAAAAACAGGAACAACAAGGTTGTTGAGCTATTTATCCTTTTATTGAAAAAATGTAGTAGTTGTCAAACAGCTGGATGATCATCTACATTGGAATGGTTTATTTTCAAGAGATTTACTTAGGATTTAGAATTCTTCATAACAAAGAAACAGCACACAGAAACTAGTAAAGTTTACCAATGACCTTCTCTTGGTCTCTGACAGGGACTCTGCTTGTCGTATTAGACCTCAATGCAGTGTTCGATATTAAAGAAGTTGTGCTGCACTGGTATGAATCATATCTATCTGATATATTCCAGTTTGTTCACGTAAATGGGAAATGTTCTTTACATACTATAAAGTTAGATCCACAGGGTTCTGTGCTGGTACCAAGACTATTTACACTAAACAAGCATTCAATAGGCAATATTTAAAAAACAAACAAAACAAAAAAATATCGCAAACATTTTCATTGCAATAGAGGCAACACCAGTTTTATTTATTTATTCATGCCAAATGGCAAGCAAGCCATATAGCCCAGGATGGCCTTTAATTCTCTGCAACTTTTAATTTATCAATTCCAACAAAATTGGGTTTATTGTAATTGGCCCAATAAACCTCAGAAACATAGTGGGCCTGTCTCAATATGCTTACTTGTGTATACTTGCGGTCTCGTGTTCTCGATATGCATCATTAGTCGGAGACCAAGTACTGTTCCTATTCCAAGTACGCATCAAGCCGAGAATGCAAAGAATTCCCGGATGTGTTCTTGCTCCTCTCGTTTTGGATGCGTTGGTGTTGACTTGTGTGGACTTGGTACAGGTAAATTTCCCAGAATGCGTTTCGTCCAAAACTCAAGCGTGGCAATAGCGGAGGAGCGTGGGTAAAAACTTTTAAATATTACTCTTTCTGGCTCAACCCCCCCAAACTTTTAAGATATTTTCAGGTGAGAATGTAGCTGTGTAAACTTAAATTATCTGCTCGGTTTCTCAAGACATCACATATTTGCAAAGGTGCTCAGACGTTTACGGAGACGTCTGTTAACCACCAGCTCGATAGCTGACCGGGAGGTCAAGCCTTGCTAGAACCACCGAGAACAGTGGACTCCCGGCAGATCGTTTTCAAACCCGTCTCTTTGATAACTTCTAAATCATAATGTTTGGTTTATTTCAGTGTTTTATTTGTTCCTGAGTAAATCGGTTTGGCTGAGATTAAGTTTCATACAATGTTAGTCACTGTTAAATTAAAAGGGAACGGCAGTAAAAACTCGGGAGCTGTGACATCATCAAGTACACTGCCGATCCAATTGTAGAACGATCGTGCTACGTTCTCACGTTCTCGGCAAGTCCGGACTCCCGTACGAACTTACAAAGTCTGGACTTGCTGAGAACGCGAGTACAGACTTGCGTACTTGAGAACTGAGAAAACGGCTAGAGTCTAACCAGCTATTTGCTCTGGATGGGATTACCTTGTTCTCAAGTAGCATAGTAAGGAATCTTGGGAGCCATTTTTTTTTACCAGTTAATGTCCATCAGTGGAACAACAAATATAAAGGACTGCATCTTGAATGATCAGGTCCATTCATATCTTAAAGAGCTCATAATATCATGTATATAGAATACAGAATTTTGCTCTGAGTCTGGCTTACTTCCTGTTCCTATATGGGAATTTTGAGGCAGATTTTTCAATTGTAAGGCCCCTGACCTGTGCGACCAGCTCCCTAACTGGGCACCCTTTCTAAGATTGGACTCAAAATATTTCTTTTTATTAAACTTAGAGTTATGGCTGGATCACTTGACCCCGAACCATCCTTTAGTTATGCCACAATCCGCTCTTTAAGTCTGATGTCATTAGCTGTTTCCGGGTCCAAACTTCGCTTCAGGTCCCAAAGTCAAAGGAATGCTGTGGAATCACTGAGAGGTGCCAAATTCTTTCATCTTTAATAAAACGATCAGTGTGGCTCCTCTACCAGGTGTAATAGCTAAGTTTAAAATCCAGGCATCCATGTTTCATCCAAATTTAACAGAGTTAGAAGTTAGCAGGGAATTAGCTCACTAGTTTCTATCCAAACATAATATACCATGTTCTGACTGAGGGATTTCTAAAAAAATTTAAAATTAAAAGTTATAGCTTCCGACATAATGAAGACATGAAATTAAACAGCAGTGATGTTTGTGGGGTTACTGAAGTTGGACTAGCTTGTATACAATGATGTGATACATGGTGGCTAGCTACACAGCTATGATTAGCATAATATGAACACATTGGCACAGTGAAGCTGTTTCCAGTCAATGAAAGCTAATGTGAGGGTTTCCCAATGCAATTGCATGGCAGGATGCTGTAAATGGACCGAACTTCAGTCAGGAGAACAACTGAGATAATCCATCCACAATACAAGGTTAGTAATTAATATGTCTTTATGGCTATACACCACTAAAGCGTTTAATCATTATTTAATCACTATTATTAAACTCAGACTCTTTTATGTCGACACTCTCTGCGTTCTTCTCCTTCTTTTGCAGATGGCTGCCTCTCCCTGAAAACGGAGTTTTTCCTTCCCAGTGTCAGCAAGTGCTTGTTCATAGGGGGACGTCTGTTTGTTGAGGTTTTCTGTCTAATATTGCAGGTTCTTTTTCCTACAATTTAAAATTACTTTAGGGCTTAAGTTAAATTGGAGCCATATAAATTAATCTGAATTAAAGTCAATTTAGGTGATTTGCTTTTAGTAGACTTTAACAACCTTTAATTAATCATAACATTTTGGACAATTAAAAAATGAAAAATGATGATTAATCATGCATTTCCGATACCTGATATACAGATATCAAATGGCCCAGAAAATCAATAGCATGCATTTGTTTAATAATGTTACAGGAAGTTCAAGGTGGGGACGTGGAGCAGATGGAGGCAATATGAAAACAGAGCAACAGCTGAAACAAACGAGAGACATCTTGCCAGAGAGCTGCCGTCACTTTTCAACACACTGGATCAGGCAAGACAAGGGCAACCCCACAGGGGGCCTAATGCTCACTCCGATCTTGAACCTTTCATTTCTCTCCATAACAAAGCAGGGAGTGTTGGTCTCTGTCATGCAGACACTTGTTTATTCCACTGTAATATAAGTCACAGCACTTAGCAAGTAAAATCTAAGAAGTCCAGTGGTACTGTTCAGCATGCTAATATACACTGTTCAAAAAGTATTAAGGCAATACTTGAATCACATATCAGATCTCGATGAACGACTATATTCATTACTGTCATTCATTGTGTAATTTGCTGAGAATTAAATTTCTACATTTTGAGGGCTGGAATCAAAAATGCAGCTAAAATCAACATAAAAATGTTTGAGTAATACCTTAATTTTTTGACCAATAAAACCATTATTTACAGTGCTCACTGTGATGTAGGCTGAACATATTCAGCTTTAATTTACATACATAACATTCCTGAAACAATAATTCATGATCTACATGTTGTCTGGAGATTTCTGCTAAAGCAGACAAGTACATTCTTCACTCTGTCACATGTTTTACACCACCTTTTCCATGAGCACTCCACTAGGTCTCATCCAGGGCCATCTCTGTCATTGTACAGTATATGTAATATGTCCCAACAGAGCACCTGGGGAACTGACCATGCTAACACCTGGGACACACAAACACACACACAGATTCTCCCATCAGGTCATGTTGGATAGAATAACACCCCGCGGAGCTGCTCCAATACCACCTGGGTCCCACTCTCTCTCGCTTTTTCTCTCTTTTCCTGCACCATCCCACTGCAACATGGTCATGTCACTGCCAATCAGGCCTTCCTGTCACTGCACTGTGGTGTGCGTGTATGTAAGGCAATTGCACTGCCTCACCCCTGGAGTGGACACAGAGAGGTAGACTGTGATGGAGGCTGCCACCTAACAGCCTCTAATAGCACCTGACATGGCGTTACACACAGTTACAATCTATGTGCCGCCCAGCTGAGTTTGGGTTAGGATAGGACTGGTGAGGTGGGGGATGAAGAAGACAGGGTTTATGTTTGGGTGGGGTTTATGTGGCTTAGGAATGACAGCCTGCAGGTTAAACTATACAGTATTGCATTTAAACTATATAAATAGTTTATATAAATATAGTTTAAAGTCTTCATTTATATTTTTGTTGTTACATGCAATAGCAGCAGCATTTTACCACAAACTTTTGTCATATTGTGGTCTCTTTTAACATTTCAAAATCATAATATAGACTTTCAGTTCTTCAGTTTCTGTGCATACTATGTGTCCTTCACACTAGCCATAAATCTATGTTAGAGGATTAACCCTAATCCACCTCTAATTAATCTCATCCTATATAACTTTTCATAACATATTCAAAGTTTCTCCTTTTTACTCCTTGGGATAAAACCATTTGTCCTGTATAGTTCAAACAGGGCTTAAGTGAGGATGACCCATGCTGCCTATCTTTCTATGCCAGCTGACACTGTTTGTGACCCCTGAGCAGATGTTCCTTGTAATAATCTGCAGTTGAGAGAGGCATGCACGCCAGGTGGAGATCCTGGGGTCCACTCCCAAACGATTTCCCTGTATAAAACAAAAGGAGCTTTGAGGTATCAGCTTTCGGTGACACAAAGATTGGGGTGTAAGGGCCTGCAGAGGGGAGTACTTTTAATACAATTAGAGGTCTTTAGAAACAGGCAGTAGGGCTAAGCAGGCAAACAGGGCACTAACTGACTGACTGACTGCTGGGCTGACTTGGCAAGATAAAGACAAAGATGTTTAGCCGGGCACAAACAAGCTTAAAATGATACAAAGGGCAATGTCGTGGCAGGTGTTGAGGTAAGAGAAAATAAACAGGTGGAAATGAGAGAGCCGCTGGATGTTATTTCATTATATCTGTAAAACTATCTGGATCTGGTTTTAGTTTAGGAGGCTAGGGAGCGATGGGGGAGGCAAAGCAGAGGGAGAGAGTCACTAAGTCAAAGACAGAGGAAAGAGAGACTCGGGGACTGGAGCCGCTTCAACCAAAGTCCCCTAAGCAAGGGCACAGCTCCTGTTACCTCCTGCTAATGGAGTAGGGCTATTTCAGTAGCATTGATTGACTGCTTTCTTCCTCTGAGCAGCAACTTTCTCATATCTGGGGGAAAATAGATCATAAGCACCCCGGCAGATGAAAGCAGGCTGGTGGAAAGACGATGATGTTGGTGGCATGAACATCCTTCTGTCTTCTTCCTCATCCTCACTCTCACTCTTCCTTTCTGTGTGACCGTCTGGTCGCTTGGCGGTGGAGGTGGAGTGGACAGGCGTTGGAGGTGTAGGGAAGCTATTGTGAAATTCCTCCAAAGACCTTTAGGGGGTGCAGTCATTCCACCTTGAAAGAGAACAGCCCCCCTGTGCTTTACCATAACTGTCAAATGCAAATCCTCCCTGGTTGATTGTTTTCATTGTGGGAAGAAGGGGTAAGGCTGAGGTAACTTTGACAGATTTCCTGAATAAGAAATGGGACAGGATATGAGAATTTATCTGACAGGTATACACGGCTGATTTGATACCAATGTGGAGCTGGATTTGCAGGTCACAGCCAGTTTCGGTGCCAAATTAATGATGGGTACTAATTAATTTGACAGGGTGGGATGAGCAAGGGCAACACTACCCACTACTGATGAAAGCATGGCCTCTGTCTCGATTAGAGTTCCTCTCAAGATGAACAAGTAGCTGACATTCATAATTTGCAGTGTACTAAAACAAGTCAATCTAGCTTTAAATCCCATTATTTGATTCTTTTTTGAGAATAGATAGATAGATAGATAGATAGATAGATAGATAGATAGATAGATAGATAGATAGATAGATAGATAGATAGATAGATAGATAGATAGATAGATAGATAGATAGATGATTCCTAAAATCATGTGCACCATTTAAATTACACCCTTGAAAAGTAAGAAGACTTAAATGTTAAATTGATCATCGCACAAAAATAATCACACAAGCGCCAACAATAACTAATGCTTTTAAACATCTGCTAATCTGCTTTCATTGGCTTTCCAAGCCTGAGGTGTGCAACTGAATGTGTGCTTGTGTGTGGGGAGCTCTATGGTGAATGCCTAATTATCTGATTATATATGTTTATTCTAATTCATTCCTCTAGAGGACTGCAGAAAATACAAAGAAACCAAGCACCGGGCACACCACTTATAAGTGGCATGAGGACCTCCCCTCACTTCTTCACACACTGTTTAGTTTTCCACATAACATCTGCTTGCCTATTCATAATCTGTCATTTAAGTCATAATAGATATATCTGTTTCATCCACAACCCCCCACAGTCTGCACAGATTATTTAACCCCTCACAAAGTTTAATAAAGAAACTGAAGATGATTTTAAAGTCAGCTATTTAGTATTTCTATCATTACATACATTTTCTATTTCTTCAATAATTTTTCAGCATTCTAGTTCAAAAAGCCCAAAACAACAACAAGAAAACCCCAGAAAAAAAAACTGAGACGTGTGATTGCGTTTCAATAATATAAGGTGAGAGAAAAGGGGGAGAAAAAGCTCTCTGAAAGTAACTTATTGTGTCTGGTGGACTGTATAAAAATGTGACTGAAAAGCCATCAAAAACATTTCCCTCAAGTTGAAATTGTATTTTTATAAGCTCAGACAACCACAGCAAATAGCTGTGGTGATTTTGATAAACCAGTTAGCAAGTGTGGATCAAGCCATTCAAGATTTCAAAGGTGTAGCTTTGAATTTAGGCCTTTACCCCTTCAGAAAACTTTCTTCTTTATTTTCCAATTCACCTTTTCTTCTTTTTTTAGTATTAGGCATTACTGTTTTCAAAAAACTTTACATTTCTCTTTCAGCGGCTGCGGTATTAAAATATGGGCCCCCTCTGAATATGTGGTGTTCTTATCCCACACTTGAGAGGGACGTGCTTAATAGGCTTCAACTACTATTGCCTTTGATCAAGTTTAAAGAGGAGCAAAAAGGGCTCTGTAGCTAATGCTGATCCCCATGGCTTTCTTCACACCCCGTGTGCTCTTGCTCCTGTACATTCATGCGCACAGACACACAAATGCACCCCACCCCATGTCTCGCACAGGAGCGCACTCTCCCACACACATATAACCCCACCAACCATGAGGCTACAAATAGCTAACCAAGGTGACTCTATCGATCTCCAAACAACAGCAAGAGAGAGACACACAGGAAGAGAGCGAGAGACTGTGAAAGCATGTGTTTAAATGGACAGTGGGTGAAGGTTTTTGTTTTCTCTTCATCACTGTTGTTAAATATAACCTTGTAATCATTTTTTTACTTACTTTTCCAAGTATCAAAATACACTGTTAGTTAACATGTACAGGTTTCAAATTAATAGCTTTAATTTTTACGAATTAAAGAGAAAATCTGTAATATATAATTTAGTTTTTTATGTTTGCCTAATATTTATTAAACATACACAAACACACATATATTCTGCATGCGTACTAACTCTGAGACAATGAATACTGCTGCTTCAGCTCAGTGTGCACTTAATCTTTTCCATTTTTGAGTTTAATGCACAATTAACATAAAGAAAGCGCTGCCTCCTCTAACTAAATGGCTGTTTTGTCAATTTGAGTCCACATTATACACAAGCCACATAGAGAAATATACAAGGCATCATGCTCATCTTGGAGTAAATCAATAGTAACCTGCTCTTCCCTGGACGTACTTTAGTTTAGGTCAGCACTTGATTCTTCAAACATGTAAATTGATTGTCTGTCGGACACTGAAAATTGCTTTAATGGTCCTCTTTACAAACGTGGTTTGTATTGATTGCATTAGATTTTGAATAACACACGCCCACAATAGATTTTTTCTTTCTTATGTCAAAACTACAGATGAGCACTCTCAATTTGCTGGCCTGCTGTACAGTACAAGACCTTTCATGTTGGTATTGCATGATTGCAGGTGCAGTAATGTAGTGATGAGTTTTAGTTAAATACAATGACATTTTTAAACAAAGTCATAGTTGCACTAGTTTGGTCTACTAATTCAGTCCACTGTTGAATTTTGCAAGTAATGTGTTTTAATGTTTTCAAGTTATTTGATTTAACTTTAAACTAAATAATTTAACAGATAAATAAAATCTAGCAGTAATTCCTGTTTTCAGATGGCTTTTTCTCAATTTTTGTACTTTTGTATTTGAATGTTTCGTATATCAATATTTTATTCATAAATTTAGGAAAAATAAGGTTTGTTTAAAGCATCAGTGTTTCTTATGGTCTGTTGTCTTTCATCCTTTATTCCACTACTCTGATGTGATCTTCGCTGCTACTTTGTGCATTGTACTTTTCTGAATCATCGTATGACATGGAAAGAGAGAATACGGGACACCGAGTGAAAGAATGCAAACGCGAATGAAGGGGTGAATGAGAGAGCGAGAGAGAGAGTGGAAAAGCGAGTCTCCGGGGGAAGTGAATGGTTGGAATGCACGTTGATGCTGGTTGAATGAGGTGCACACTGGGCTGGGGGGTACTGGAGGTATTGTGTTGATGCAGCAGGGGTCACAGTGGCTGTGAGTGACACCAAAACAACATTTCATGGCAGGCGACACTGGTTAAAGGCTGTGGCCAGGACTCTACCTACTGACCACACCTTGAGTAGCAACAACTATTCCTTCTTAAGGTAAATCATTACTGCAATTTCTCTGTGGAACAAAACAGAAATTTCTGTAGGTGGAAGTGGATTGTTATCATTTCACCCATGTTCATTTGTTTCAAAAATGGTTTAAAATGTAAATAGCTAATATTATCACCTGTGCTGCATGATGTATGCCGCAAACATCTCTGCATCTCTCAAGGACAAAACAATAATATATTATATATACTGTAAGAAGCAATCATGTCAATTGAGAAATGAGGGCACTATCAAAATGTTGCTGTTTTTTTGTTTTTCTTTTTCTGTGGAAATCTGATAGTGCTCTACAGTTTTGCCAAAACACAAAAAAAGCATGCCCCCAGTAAAGCACAATGGTGACACGCTGTTTTCAAAATCACCTTTTAACTAAACGGTCTTTTCCTAAGCAGCAGCAGCCACAGGGCAGGGCAAAACACAATGACGCTCGTGCTCTGCTTAGGTTCTCTCTGCCTCAAGTTTTCATTGCCTCCTATCCACTCATATCAATCCCCTTTAGTAGTGAGGTAGTAGGCTGATAGTATAATTAGACAGCTAACATCTATTTTAGGGGTCTATTGAGCTTTCTAATTAGCAGCAGATTAATGGGCAGTGAAGGCTCAGCTTCACACCACCAACACCAGCGACCCACTGTTACCCTCAGCTGTGCACCGCCCAGGGGCGAAGAAGAGGGGTGAAATGGGGGTTGCAGTTTGGGAATGGAGTGTGTATGTGCATGAATTGAAGCTTTGGCCATGTTCATTTAGGGGTTGAAGGTGAACATGGTATGTGAGGGTATTTGATATTGTTTTAATAGTTGGAACTAAGAAAGAAAAGGTTTGAGGGCTAGTGTTAGGTTAGGTCAAGGATTTGGTGTGCATTTGTGTATTGCTGTGTGTGTGTGTGTATGTGTGGGTGTGAACCTTTAGGTCCTTTAGAGACATTGTGAGGCACTAAAAGTCTCACCCTGGGGGTGCCGAAGCACTAATTCTAATTATCACCAGATTACAGAGATAATGGGAGACCCCGCTGTCAAGAATCTAACACCTCTCTCTCAGTCTCTTTCTCTCTCATATGGCCATTTTACAGCCCAGCAGTCAGTAAGGTTGCCTGGTAAATGCCAGAGAAAGTGTTCAGGGAGAGAATGAGGTGCAGAGTGAGTAGTTTTCAGAGTATTAGAGAGAGAGAGAGAGAGCAGTTGAGGAGATTGAAGTAGGGCCAGAATTGACAGGAGGGTGAACGTGAGTGAAAAGGAGTTAAAGAGAGAGTTAGAAAGAGATAGAGAACGATTTAGTGATAAAAAGAGACTGCAAGGTGAGAGGGATGGGTAAGAATAGTATACTTACTTTTCTTACACACTGCACACACACCAATGTGCCAGCCCTATTTGGTGCCATCCAACCATTCACTTACTCATCCAACAGTCCACTTTCCTCCCCTCTCCACTTCTCTTGAACTTTTTTCATTGTTTTGTTTTTAAAACAACCATTTGTAGCCTTTTTCTTGCACTGATGAACATATATGAAAGACTAATAAGCAGGAAAATGCAGCATTTCAACAAAGTTTGAGAAATTAATTCCATCATCCATGGCATGCCATCAGTGTACCCTGGTGTCATATCCTGATGTCATTCTTAACAAGTTAAGAAGGAAGTTAGCAATTATGTTGACCTACTGCTCAGGTTTTTTCATGGAGACACTGGACAGGTTAATAAAAATAAATAAAAGGCAGTCAAAAACTTTTAATTGCTAAGGCCTTTTATTGTGGCTACCTGTATTTTTAAATGAGCCCGTCTTCCTGTCATAGTCATGTGGTTCGTGACTTGTTCTTCCTACGTGGTGAATGCTGCATCATTTTTTATTAGTACATCACCACCCCTGCCAATTTGCAGCCTGTTGAGACTCATAGCCAAAGTTTTTAATAGGTGTCACTGAAAAGCTTTGAAAACTGTTCACCCACATGGTGTGTGTGGTTTCTATTTCCAAAAATCTGACAACATTGAAATAAAAAGAAAATATTTATTACTTCCTTTTTGGATTAATTCTATAATTAATGCAACTGGAGGAGCAAAGATTGGGAGATGTGAGTGAGACTAAGGTCAGGGTGTGTCTCCCCATGGAGCAGCAAGTGAACTGTATCCTGTGCCAAATGGCCTACGCCACACTGTTCTGCCAATCTGTTGGAGTTTGGCTCTAAAATGCATCTGCGGACATCCTCAGGCCTTTGATGGGGTGCTTTATCGTTCCACCAATAGATTTCAAACCTGGATTTTGGCAAGCTACATTTTCATCATTCTTATTTCTATGATTTGCACTTGAATACATAAACCGCTCCCTAAACCTACCCTTGGTGAAGACTTTTTGTGGAAATGCCACTTGCAATTGTCTGCAATTGTGAAATGATTGAATGTGCTCAGTCCACTTTCGGGATGCAACGTAAAGTATCGGACTTACAGTGAGGGCCATGTCAAATAGAATTGCTGAACACATAAAGTCAAATGTCAAGAACTGTGCACTCACTTTAAATGATTGTTCATCACCATGATGGATTTACTAGGAGCAGGAATGCTGTTTTTATTCTCAAATGAATCTGTTCAGGACTTTGATGGGGGCCATAAAGAATGACATATTTATGCAGGCTAGGTGGTTTGACAAGGACAGCCACAGTGAATTATTACAGTACACAGGAAGTAGGCTTCAGTGGAAACTTGGCTTCACTGTAAATTGTATCAGAATACTGCTGCATTAAGTGCAAGCAGCCAGTACATTAACAGGGCAAAAATATTTGCAGTTTTTTGCGACCACCTAGGCAATCACCATAACATTGTTGTTATATCCATTTTGTAAATCGGTCCAAAAATACTTTCTTTCAATAATCAATCATGTGCTGCTGCACTTTAGTTTTGCAGCCACAGTACTTACTCGTGACACATTATCCCACCGTACACACTGCCCCCTCCTCCCTCAAGGCCTTATTAGGAACAAGCACCATTAAAATTTATCAGCCACCACCATTTTATTGCAACCTGTATCATAAATCCTGTCAATGGTGGCAATATATAACTGTTTGTAGTTTATTATGAGTCTTATATTGTTATTTTCCTTACAGGGCACAATTCTGTTGTCTGACCT
>VURO01049975.1:1687-12000 GCA_015108175.1 Pelvicachromis taeniatus | reverse complement strand
TTTTAAAATAATGGAAATGAGATTAATCCGTTCCAGCCCTCCCAAAAAGTCCCCAAAATATCACAAATAATGGAAAAATAACATGTTTTTAAATAAGAAACAAACATCAAAATACTGTATTAGTAAATATAGTTAAATAAAAGATAAATCAACTTAAGCAAATATAACCTTACCTTGGCGGCAGACGATCGCAGTTAACGGAGAGCGGCTGAGGAAGGAGGGAGGAGGCACGATACGTACGGTAAAACTAAAACAACACTTTCTTAAACTTCAAACAAAACTAAATTAGCACTTTCTTAACTGCATGAATTGTAAAAAAAAATATTTTTCTAAACTTTATACTTAGCCTACGTACACTTAACATTACGTAGGAACGTATGATACATTTTACAATAATCATCTGTTTTTGCCTTTTTGGCTGCATTTTCGGCACCGTCACAAAAAAAAAAAAAAAAAAAAAAAAAAAACTAAAATTGCACTTTCTTAACTGTACCAGAAGGAGCGTGATTGGAGGCGTGAAATTCCAATTCTTAATCCAAATACAAGGGGGGGTGTACAAAATGTTAGTAGTAACTTTAACATGTGTTATGTTGAATTCAGCAGTATTCCTATTCATCTTAAGAATCCACTCAATTCCAACAATCCTTTTGTCTGATTATTGACAAATTGTTTACAGTGGTTTTCTCGTGAGAGATGCTGCTAAGGCTAAAATTAAGGCAAGACAAACAAAAATTGAAAATAAGTGTACATAAATAATCTCTTGATGAATGAATTACAGGCAAGGATATGCCCAAAAGTTTAGTTCCTCTGGATGTCTCCATGGAAAATTGTTTTATCACTCATCCAAGTGACTTCTCCAGTGTCACGGATGAGTGTATTTAAGGATTAGTTGTTAGATGGTGCGCTCATGAGGACAATGGGTTTTAACTTGCAGCACAACACAAAATTGCCATGATCAAAACACTTAATTGAGCAGAATTAAATGAAAATGTAATGTCCTCATACGATGACACATCACACGTGACCCAGCATTGTTCTAAGAATGCAAACTTTCTTATTAGAAGTTTCCACAGCTGCCAGAAAGGGACAGATTTCTGGCTGATCTTAATGAGCGATCGTTGGGCTTTCTCTGGAATTGCTTCACGGAGGATGTAACATCTATGAAAAGCACTGAGCTTTGTGTCCTTGCGTCCAGGTTAGGAAAAGTGGAACCAGAAGACATTCAAATACATCTCTCCATGCTGCTGATGAATTCTACAAAAACAAACTTTGTTAAAACCACTTGCAGGTGAATCACCACTGATTTATCAGTGACATCCATTTACTCAAAAATTAGTGAGAAGTAGAATTTATAGTTTATAATTTCAACAATGTACTATACAAGATGGAACTATATATGCCAGATGTGGTGTGACATTTGTGTGTACAAAAATTTACAGTGCTCATGCTACTTCACCAAACGTTTGATGGCTAGGTGTGCAGTTCCTGCTTTAAATGCGTTCTTTTTTTAGATTCAGAAATCGAAGTGATAAGAGGCCAGAAATGTTTGCACTCGCTTATTAACCTAAATCAATAGAACCTTGATCAATGCTCAATCACCCAGGTAAGGAAATCTGATTCTGTGTATCTGGATGTTCCTTTTTTTTAGTGGGAGAAAGGTTTCATCACTCATCACAGCCTTTGTCTGTACAACCAATCAGAGAGCTCCTTACATCCCACGGTGCGGCTAATTTGCATTGCAGCAGGATTTTTAAAATGAAGTTGCTAATCCAGCTGCTAATCCAAATGTTAATCCATAAACTAATCTGTGAGCTAATCTGTGAGTGAACAGGATAGGGAAATTGATTTTAAAATGAAGCGTGAAATCGCCTTTTTTAAATAGTGTTTTAAAAAACAAATATTTATTCTACAATTCATTATTTGAGCACAGAATTCTTTATTTTGATGTACATGGCTCTTGTGGTCGTCTATACTCGTGAAGTAGCTTACTGAATTTCTCGAAGGAACCCACCCGAGGGATTAATAAAGTTTTATCTTATCTCTTTATCTTATCTTAAAATTGTTAAAATTATGTACGTTTCATTCTGAAAAATTGGACATAAAACTCATATTTGCAGTTTTAGCTACAGTAAGGGTGTAACCACGCATAAATACTGAAAGGTAAACAGCTCACCTTACTATACCGGTAGTAACTCTAAATATATCCAGACTCCAGTTTTGCTCCAATAGCCAGATAAGTGATTGATATCTTATTCTCTATGTCTTCTACAGTCTCCTCCAATTTCTCCTGCTCACAGTACAGTACAGTCAACACAATAATGAGGGCATGAGTCATTTTGCCTAAAAGATGTTATACTTTACATTCTGATATTTACATTAAATCATTGTGAGTACGTGGAAATCTATTGCTTTTTCATCCATTTAGGCAATATACAGAACTATAGAATAAAGAGAAGACTAGGTCAAGGAAATTCTGTGCACTATTGCAATGAACCATTACTGACCACACTGATTTCTTTGCTTAAAAAATACAAATATAGAAACATTTTCAGCAGGGAAATAAAAGCTGAACAAATTCACAACTCTTATAATTTTGAAATAAACGTAATGCTCCGATGCTGCAGAGAATTATCCTTGCCTGAGAATCTGATTCAACATTTCAGTCTAAGATGGTAGTTATATCTAATATCACATAAAGCACTCTCAATTGAAATCTTTCTTATGTGGACAATAATGACTTTTCTCCTTAAATCCAATTTAAGATCCTCTAATGGCCCCATAATGTTTCCCACATGGCAAATTAACATCTTTGTATGAGGCTGTGGCACAGAAAAGAGACACTTTTACTCACTCTTAAAACTCCGTGATTTGACTTTTCTCCACGGGGAAAAAAAGGCTAAGACATCTAAGAAAAAAGTAAAACACTGAAATAAACATGTGCAATTATTATTAATATCACTCCACACTGTAGGTTTTATGACACATTGCTTAAATATTAGCTTTTACAGGCAATATTGGGTGCTACAGTGCATTAATAACATGGAGGCAAAAAGTCTTGCTCAGAAAAACAGACGGGCCTCTTTTTTGTGTGTTTTTTATTCTTCTTTTCAACAGTATGTAATAATACGATCATATGTGACTCTTCTCTGGAGCACTTTCATCTGTATGGTGAGTGAAATGACTGATCGTATCAGTTCATACTGATTTGTATCACACCCAATAACAAAGGGAACCAGTAAGTCCTGTGTTATCAGGTTTCACACCCATTCTGTGCTTTCATTTCTGCAAGGCATCACTCTGTACTGCTCAAAAGTGGACCTTTAATGTCAAAAAGACCAGAGAAGGAGAAAAGTTGCCTTGTAGCAGCAGTTTTGCTAAACATTGAAATATCTAAAATGTCTTTAAAGTGTATTCTTGACAAATTTTACCCAGTTTCAAGTTTAGGTATGAAAAACACCACCATTTATAATTTTTAGTAAAGGATTCATAACATCCCCAGAAACCACTATATAAACACAACATCATCAGATTTAGTAAATTCTAATGGTCTTAAAAATAGGGCTTGGGTGCGATGTTATCAGTTTCATTCCATTGTAGTATCAGTTGATATGACCAATAGGTTCACTGTCTATGAAACTACTGATCATATTTTTGGTCTTGAGAGTGACGTTGACGACTGAAAATGAAAGTTAGGAGGATGTGCCTGAGAAAAAGAATGATGTTGAGTGTGACCCTGAACAAGAAGACACACCTGATGAAGAAGAAGACCCAGGTGTTACAGTTTCTCAAAGAGAGGTCTTTGGTTCAAGGAAAAGATAACACGTCATGGTCATCAATTTCCTATGAATCCCAATGCAGAGCATCAACTAGGCCCTGCTATCATTTTAAGCTGTGCAAACCACCTCTTGAGAACACCCTGCTTGAGATGACCCACATGGAAAGGAAAAGGGTGCCTGGCAATAGCTTGACAGAAACTGACAAAACACAGCTGGATGCTCACATGGGCTGTTGCTTCTTCTTGCTTGGGTGTACAGATCCTGGAATAAAACTACTGCTTGCTTATGGAATGGTGAGGTCACATTTTTGTGTTACTATGTCACTTTAAAGAGAAACCCAGACCTCTCTCTCCCCAGCTACCTCCTCCAGCTTGTCTGTGGGAACACCAAGGCGTTCCCAGGCCAGTCAAGAGACATAATCTCTACAAAGAACACCTCACCGAAGAGGCGTCTAGAAGGCATCCTTGTCAGATGCAGGTTTGGCTTCTCTGCTTAAGCTGCTGCCCCCAAAACCCAGCCCCGGATAAGCGGAAGATGATGGAAGGACTATGTCACTCTAGACTTTTCATGTGCTGTCAAGAGTGATCCACTTCTCATTTACACATCAAATAGCCCTTGACTCCCCACTGTCAAAGTTTAAATTTCCATTTCTGGGACAAATGGGTGCAAGAAACAGTTATGCATGGAACATATACACTGAACAAAAATATAAACGCAACACTTTAGTTTTCCCTCCCAATTTCCATGAGCTGAACGTAAAGATCTGAAAATGTTAGTACATACACAAAAGACCCATGAATCTCAAATATTGCCCTCAAATCTGTCTACATGTGTGTTAGTGAGCACTTCTCCTTTGCCGAGATAATCCATCCCACCTCACAGGTGTGCCATGTTAAGGTGCTGAATAGACAGCATTAATATTGCACAGGCGTGCCTTAGACTGCCCACAATGAAAGGCCACCCTGAAATGTGCACAATTTTGGCTTATGGGGGGTGCAGAAAACCAGTCAGTATCTGGTGTGACCACCATTTGCCTCACGCAGGGCAACATATCTCTGTCGCATAGAGTTGATCAGGTTGGTGATTGTGGCCTGTGGGATGTTGGTCCACTCCTCTTCAATAGCTGTGCAAAGTTGCTGAATAGTGGCAGGAACTGGAACACGCTGTCGTATACGCCGATCCAGAGCATCCCAAACATGCTCAATGGGTGACATGTCAGGTGAGTATGCTGGCCATGAAAGAACTGGGATGTTTTCAGCTTCCAGGAATTGTGTACAGATCCGTGCAATATGGGGCTGTGCGTTATCATGCTGCAACATGAGGTGATGGTCGTGATTGAATGTCACAACATTGGGCCTCAGGATCTCGTCACGGTACCTCTGTGCATCCAGAATGCCATCAATGAAATGCACCGGTGTTTGTTATCCATAACATACGCCTCATGATGCCACATGACTCATCTGTGAACAGAATACCTCTCCAATGTGCCAAACGCCATCGCATGTGAGTGTTTGCCCACTCAAGTCGGTTACGACGATGGACTGCAGTCAGGTCCAGACTCTGATGAGAATGACGAGGATGCAAATGAGCTTCCCTGAGATGGTTTCTGACAGTTTGTGCTGAAATCCTTTGGTTATGCAAACAAATTGTTGCTGCAGCTGTCCGGGTGGCTGGTCTCAGGCGATCCTGGAGGTGAACATACTGAATGTGAAGGTCCTGGGAAAAAGAAAGCTTTTCAGATCTTTGAGTTCAGCTGATGAAAAATGGGAGCAAAAACAAAAGTGTTACATTTATATTTTTGTTCAGTGTAGGTATACACAGGAAACTCTGCCAGCTGAGAAAAGAATCAGCATATGCAGGTGGTCTTCAGGGTCACCTAACATAATTTCTTCACATTGTATGAAGTAGGTCAAGAACTGCTGTAGAAGAAGCCGACTGCGGTGAAAACAGTCAGGAAAAGCCCCAAAAAGTTGATTCTGTTCATCTGGCTGTAGCATTTTCAGTAGGAGAAATGTTTTGTCACTCAGAATGACTTCTCCAGTCTCAGCTGACTGCAGGTTTTCCCCAACCTTATAAATAGTACTGTTTATAAGGTTGTCCAGATGAACAGAATCTACTTTTTGGGATTTACTTACTTGAATGATTGAGAATGCATCAAGACAGTCAGGAAAAGGTTCCTGACAAGGTTCCTCTTGTACATCTTCTAAGTTAGCACTCTTAGAGGATTGTATCCTACTGTCGCCATAAAACAAAAATATTATTGTTGTGTCCACTTTCCACAGGGATGATGCTTTGAGCAAGGGGGTGGGGGGCAGATATGATCCTGGATGACAAAAAGGTGGCCAATATCCATCCATCCATTTAATGTCATTTATCTGGATCTGGGTCACAGGGGCAGCAGACAAAGCAAAAGAGCTCAGTCATCCTAGTCATCCCTTCCAATACTGACATTCCCAAGTCTTTGAATAAATATAATCTCTCAGCTGTGTACTTTTCTCTGCCTAATAGGGCATGTCTGAAACACTTATTCTAGGAGGTGCCCAGGATGCATGCAAATCAGATACCACTTCTCAAATGACTCCTTTTAATGTGAACAGTTAGCAGCTCTACTCTGATTCCTTCCTTGAATAGCCAAACTCTTCATCCAAGCCACCATTTGGAGGAATCTCTGTTTCCTACATCGATGTTCTCTATGCAGAGTTTCTATTCTTGATCTCCTCTGGATCTGCTTTGACCTGAGTTTCTGCTTTGACATAACGTGTTCCCCTTTAGACATTGCAGTTACTGTCTTGCATGTTACTAATAGTTGTCCAGATTGCAAGAGGTCAGGATTTAACCAAGTACGTAAAGAGGAACTGGCTGAGCAAAATTCCAAGAGACAACTGAAGTCTGGAATGTGCACAAGCAAGTAAAATTGTATTTGTATAGCACTTTTCAGGATTGATATCACATAGTGCTTAACAAAAGCTAAAATATAAAAACAAAAATGACCAAAAGCAAGTTTAAAAAGATGGTGTTTTAGCTGTTTTTTTTAAAAGAGACCACTGAGTCCACAGATCGGATCAGCAGGGGTGTGACATGTGAGTACTTGGAAGACTTGGACAGAAGCCTTGGAGTAGCGTTCTGAACACCCTGCAGATGTTCCAAGGAGGCCTTACAAAAACAAGTGAACAAAGAATTACAATAGTCCAAACGAGATGAAACAAATGCCTGTATGACAATTTCCAGTTCAGAGTGTGACACAATGGGACTCAGCTTAGCAATATTTCTTAAATGATAAAAACAGGAGCCAACCAGAGATTTAACACGAGTGTCCAAAGTCAGAGCTGAGTCAAAAGTTACTCCAAGATTCTTAGTAGAGGATTTGGCAAATGTAGCAAGACGACCTAAATTTTACCAAGAGGGCACAGATTTATCTGGAGCACAAACAAGGACTTTGGTTTTCTCCTCATTAAGTTGAAGAAAGTTATCAACCATCCAACCTCTAATGGAGTCTATGCACCTATGCAAAATATGTAGCTTGGAGGAGAGATACAGCTGAATATCATCTGCATAGCAGTGATAAGAAATGTCCTTAAAAGTGCTCAATAAGTGCTGAAGAGGGAGTAAATACAATAAAAACAATAAAGGTCCCAAAACGGAACCTTGTGGTACACCATAGGTGAGAGAAGTAGAAAAGGACCTGTACTTAGAAGTGGCCACAGAAAACAATCATTCACACAAATAAGATGTAAACCAATCCAAAGCAGACCTAGATATTCCCACCCAGTGTTTCAGCCTATCTAGCAAAATGTGATGGTTGACAGTATCATAGGCAGAGGTCAGGTCCAACATCAGCAAAACAGAGCATTCTCCTGCATCATATCTCATCAAGATGTTCCTGGAGACTCTCGGAAGTGCAGTTTCAGTAGAGTGAGCTCTACAAAAGCTAGACTGGAATTTATCCAGAATGTTGTATTCATCCAGAACAGCTATCAGCTGATGAGCCACAACCTTCTCTAAAATTTTAGCGATGAACGGTAGTTTTGAAATTGGTCTATAACTACTAAGAAGAGAAGCAACAATATCACTAATGGTGTCAAATGGTACTTCTGGGTTACCTCTGCTCTTTGAAACTAAGTCTAAGCTTTTGCATCTCAAACTGGAGTATTAAATGAAACTAAAAGGTTCTTTAAATGGAGGAGATTAACATGTAGATGAGTTTTCCTCCACAATCGTTCAACTTTACAACATGAATGCTTTAAACAGCGAATGCTGTGATTTATCCAGGGGGATGACTTTGAAACATTAGCTAATCTGGTTTTGACAAACACTGTCTAAAATCAAAAGACAATGATTACCATGATAAATTATAATGATTAACTATTTTATTCTATTTGTATAGTACTTATTCTATTGTATATAGTATTGTTTCTATTTTGTATAGTATGTTGTTCTGTTCTGTTCTGTTCTATCTTATTCTATTTCATTGTTTTTCTCTTTTTTTACTGCTCTTGCACTTTCTGCCGTGGCCAAAAATGTCCCACATGTGGGACTAATAAAGGTTATCTTGTCTTATCAAAAAGATGTGTTAGGAATTCATTTAGCAGCAGTAGAGAGCTTTAGCAGATGCAACAGCTGACCCAATGTCAAACTGGAGAGAGGAACCGATGGAAAGACAAGTTAAAAAGAATACAGCGATGATCAAAAATAAAAATGTCCTCAGAACCAATAAAATCAATGTTTAAACCTAAAGTAAAAACAAGGTCCAGTGTGTGTGGGACCAGACACATGCTGTGTAAAATGAAAAGAATTGATGCTAAGGAAACCTCTGGCAAAGAGGTCTGAGTCATTGTCAATGTGTATATTAAAATCCCCCACTATAACCAGTCTGGACAGCTTCAAGGTGAAGGATAAAAAGTCACTGAACTCCTTTAAAAACAGGCCATTTAGGCCAGGTATCAATACACTACAGTGCAGTAAAACAGTTCAGGTGTGAGGTAAAGGTCCAGCTGAGTACTGAGTATGATGCAGGAGTGCAGGGAGGCGGGCAGGTGAGAATGGCAGTATGGGTGGACGAGTGCTACCGGACAGGAGAACAAGGTAAGTAAAACACACTACAATGCGCAAGGGAAAAGCATGAGGCTGTGAACTAACAAAGATTAGCAGATAATCTGGCAAAGACTAGTTGTGCGCGCTGGTCATAAATGCTGCCGGTGTGATTGCCATCAGGTGAGGAACAGGGAGGAGCAACGAGGGCTCCACCCAGAGGAGGGGAGCCGATGCAGTGGAAAGTCTCTCAGACTCGCTCATACCATGACACCAGCTGTTATTCAAATGATGAAAAATATCCGACCATTTTTGGACGACAGTGTAACGGGCTTCCAAACACCACAGCGAGACCTCCACCTGACTGGACGTCCGAGGCTGGCTGATGAAGGAGTACCCACCCGGGCATAGTTTGATGAAGGACGAATAGTCACCATCGCGCTGCCAGGTTTTCGTTAGAAATAAGAAATCCATTTTTTTGGAAAGAATAAAATCGTTCAGCAAGAATATTTTATTTGCCATTGATTGGGTATTAATAAGCGCCACGCTCAGTGAGGTAGAAGTCGACTCATTAGCAGAAGTGGCCCGATTTAGGGGACGTAGAAACTGAGGGTTTGATCTGCGATGCTTGTAAATTCCACTCAACCAGAGAGGCTGTATGAACACTCCTGAGCTAGCACAGTCTCATACATCCAGGTCTTGCATATTCAAGCAGGGACATGGAAGAAAAGTTTACCTCACCAAGTGACCAGAAATGCTCGATCTCGCTTACCTGCTAGATCCCACTTCCAGAACAGCCTGAGTTTCACCTGGACACCTGGTCTTCTTCCGCTCCTCCTCCTCGATTTGCGTGTACCCAGAAAGGTACCATTAGCAACGCCTGACAAAGATCCAGACACCGGCAGCAGAGGATGTAAAATACCGTTGCAGGAGGATGAGGTATCTAGACCCATCATAGAAGATTGCATAGCAGCGCCAGGCGATCATAAACTAAGGCACCCAACACATCAGTGAAAAAAAGGGAAAGCAAAATGTCTGAAATAAACAGCACTGGACCAAAGCAAGACAAACTACTGTCGGTAGCAGCAAAGTCAAACACAGACTTCATCATACCATAAGCAACCAGCTATGAGCTTCAAAGTGATGTGTGTTAGATGAATCACTTACAGTGTGTAGAAAATCTAAGAATACTTTATGAAATTAGACATTTTACCTTGTGGTCTTTACGACAGCCACCGTTTTAACCTAACAAGCTTGTCTTTGGACCACCAAAAGCATCCAGAGAAGAGAGAGCAAAAAAAAAAAAAACATAGAAAGGGCCCCAACTGACCAGAACCCTCTTGTTGCAAGGTAACAGTACTAACCTACAGTACTAACTCTACTCCACCGAGACAGTCTTGAATTTTAAATATCTAAATAAAAACAGCTGTAAATTGTTGATTACTGAGTATTGGATGACAAAGTACAACTGCATGAATATTATCTGAATGTTTCACACATTGTGTAAAT
>VURO01049973.1:73862-89066 GCA_015108175.1 Pelvicachromis taeniatus | reverse complement strand
GGATAAGCATTAATCCAAATTGTTTTCCAGTTTCGTCACTTCAAATCAAAGCGTGTAAAGCCGTTAATGTGGTTACAAATTAACCACATATTTGCTTATGGTGGAGGCAGCGGAGTGTCCCTCCTGCGCTGCGGGTGATGCTGAGGTGATCCAACACGGGGAGGGGGCAGAGGCTCATGCGGCGGCTGCTGCCAACAGAAGGGAGCCGACATCCGAAACCGGCCTGCCTGCTGCCGTAACACGTTGCGGGATAGGCAGACTGTTAGCGACCACAAATGGATGCCTATTGGGCCTTAACCTGCCAAGCTGGGAGATAAGGAGAACCGTAGGTAGGAATATTTTGGCAGTTAAGCGGAGGGGCGCTGTCTTTTTGCCGGCTATGCTAACATTGTTAGCTTAATAATAGCATTAGCAACATTATTGTTGGTATTTCTTGCTGGCAGAGCGGTGAAACTAACAGACTGAAAAGAAACACATGCACCTACGCCGAGGTCACATGAACTACCAAGACTAGTTTTCTTCGTTGTGTTGGCTTAACTACCGCTTGAAATGTTGTTTTAACCCTTACACCCAATTTTGGATGTGCTGTCAAGCTAACGAGCGGTCTTTGAGTCATCTCATAAATAATTTCACAATAAGTAGATTGCCATGTAGTCTCAGTGGGGGCATTCATGCAGTAGTTTAATGTGCACCAGTAAAATCACAGTTTTTGTTAAATCGAGATTTTCCCTCAAAATAAACTTGCTGGCATGTTTTGTTAACTGTTCAATAGTACTGTAAATATGTCCTCTTTTTCGCTGCAGGACATTTTTCACTTACCTAAAAGTATCTGCGGTTAAAAACACATCTTGTGTCTGCATGCATTATACCACATGTCATCTTTAACTGCTATTTTCATTCGGTCTGTTGACATTTTCGATAGTAGTTGCTGAGGGGTGTGCTTACGTGTCTAGGTTGGTGCTTTTGTTTTGAAAGGCAAAGCAGGAAGTGTACTAACCGCGTGCCTGACAGTACCGCTAACTAGCTAGCTAGGTTATGTCAATAATTTTAAGATGCCATTTGTTTTTCCTAGGGTAGTACAAATGCTCATTTATCCCATAGTGTGGGCAGGTTGTTTTAACCTAAAATAAAATGTGTAAATATCGTGCGTGTGCATTTGACACGTCGTATTGGGGCTAACGTTTGTGTTGCTGTTTGAGCGGAGTCAACATTACTGATACAGCTTGTCTTTTGGTTGACCATGCTGTTTCAAAGATGTATCTTATTCGTATACTCCATTTATATGTGTAAAACCAGGTGTCCACAGATGTCTCTCAACTTTCAACAGTTTAGAGAGATCGATATACCACAGTCTCTTCTTGAGATTAGTTTCCAGGAGATAGTGCAGGGGAGATATTGCTTTGTTGTCTCTGAGCGATGAATGATTTTTCTTTAGGAATAGAGCAAAAACACATTTTGGGGAAATCTCAGTCTTGGAGACTTTGTTCTCTAGTGGCACGAGCACATAGAATATACGGAATGTAGGCCAGTGACAAAATTAAAGAAGAGAAAACAGAGCAGGCACATGACTGCAAATGTTTTCACGGACTTGGTAATCAGTTAAGCGGTTACCTTTAACGTGCTCTGTAACACTTATAAATATGCTGAGAAGGCCCCCGAGTTTGAAGCAGGGTTGAAGTAGGACCGGATTTACCCGTCTTTGAAAGAGGGTCCACCGCTGGGAGAGGAGCTCACATGGTTAGTGGTTAAACATGGACTGTGACTAAAGTGATATCTGAGCAAGATGTTAGTTAGTAGGTCTGGATATTGTGGTTAACGCCACATAGTTGTTGGCTGTGATTCTTTGTACATCAGTGCCATATGGTGGGAGAAAAACAGAGGAGCTGCTCTTTCTCATGTGACTGAAAGTGTCAGTGCAGCAGGTGATCAGACTGACTCAGCAACAGCAGTGTACAGGAGAAAGGTATTATTGTATGGCCTCAGTGTATAAGTATCTCTTTGCAAAGATGAATGTGCATTTGAGAGCTGAGTGCAAAAACCATAAGCACTCACTAGTCTATAGATTTAAAGATTTAAATAGTTAAAGCTTTGTCATAAAATGGTTCATTCCTGTTTTCCAGTGTTTGGTATTAATAACCTGACTTTTTTTATTTTTTTTTATTTTTAATAAATCAAATTCAAATCAGTTTGAAAAAAGTCAGCTGTGTTGCAACTGCACTGGTGTCTGCTTGTCATTGTATAAACCAGGGGTAAACAACTCCAGGCCTCAAGGGCCGGTGTCCTGCAGGTTTTAGATCTCACCCTGGGACAACACACCTGACTCAAATGATTTGTTCATTACCAGGCCTCTGGAGAACTTCAAGACATGTTAAGGAGGAAATTTAGCCATTTGAATCAGCTGTGTTGGATCAAGGACTCATCTAAAACCTGCAGGACACCGGCACTTGAGGCCTGGAGGTGCCTACCCCTGGTATAAACAGTCACGCTTGCGGGTCGACGTTTCTTTTTTTTTTTTTCTTCTTCTTCTTCTTGGGAGACGCCGCAACAGGAAGCTGATGTTATGGCAAGGAAGTGCCTCCCCGCAGTTAAAGAAAGAGCGTGGGGAAGGGTTATTTACTAGACCACTGTGATCCGCCCCCCACCTATTTCTCAAACACTGTTTCTTCTTTGTCTCAAGCTCATGTTTTTGTGCAGCCCTGGATCAGATCCAGTGCATTTATTGATAGCGAAATCAACTACAAGAGCTCTGTTTATTTGAAATAATGGGAATTTGCCCCTTGGTTTATCTCAGCTTTAATTGCATGGCTTAAAGTGAGCTTTGCACCTTTTATGCAATTATAAATAATTCTGTTTTCCACAGCGTCCCAATCAAAATACGCACCGTTATTACATTTAACTGTCATTTTGTATTTTGTATATTCTGAATGTCAGTTGAGCAGTCACCCTCCCTCCGCTGTAAACTTATGCAGTTAACAGTCAACAGCCTGGCTAATATTTAAGATGTGTCTGCCAGTTTCAGGCAAACATTATGGACTTTGGACCTTTCATTCTGTGCTGTTTTAAATATTTAAGCTGTATTTAAACTGGTTGTGCTCAGTGTAAGTTTAGCCACTTGGCAGCCGTCTTCAAAATGCCTCCAGGCAGATATTTGAGCAGTTATTTTGAAGCATCTATGTGACTGAATGGGTAGAGAGCCATAGCTGTAATTTCAGTATTTACAGCGATATAACTGTATGAATAGAAGAAACGAAGAAGTCAAATAGTGACAATAAAATCATGCTTAAAAGGCTTAAAAAGCTTTTTATATTTGCACAATGCATTTGTGGACTAAAAGGGTGTTACATGAGCCGACAAGATGAGTGTCTCTGCCCATCCCAAAAAAAGTACCATCTGAGAGAACTGTTTATGGTGAGGGAGTTGACAATGAGGTTCAGTTACTTTAATCATCCACTTAAATATTAAATTGTCAGCTGTGCTGACTGGTGTCTTTTGCAGTAAAATAGACTTGCATTTCTCATATCACTGTCTCTTCATTTTCCATTGTAAGTTCCGGTACATAAGGACATGTCTGGACTGTATAGTCTTGTATTGTATGTGCTCTAAAGCATGGTGCTGCTTCAGATGATGAAAAACATTAGTGGAAACACGCTCTCAACACAACTGGCAGTGCATGCTACTCTGCTTCTTTGTTGGACTTTAAATAACCAAAATACCTCCATACTACCAAATTCTTCTCAACAGTGTCCTTGTCTTTTGAACTGTGGGGTATCTTGTTCAGTAATGCTGTTGCTTGAGTGTTCGTTAACATCCTCTGTTATTTTGTCTTTTATCTTACTCTTACCGTTTTAAATTGTTGGGAAACAACCCAGCAATAGAGGGGAAATTTATGGTTCAACCGCCGTAATACATTTGCAGCCACAGACGGCCTGCCTATCTGCAGAGATCTTCTGCTATCAGATGGGATCATGGTCAAAAATATGTGGTGCACACATTAGTCTGTGGGCTAATCTTATTTGAGTTGTTGTTGGTCCATCAGCCGGCCACGTAGAAGAGCAAAGTTATATTGGATTTTTAAGAGTAATATTGATATTTGGTGAATTAAAAATATAGTATAGTGGATTTTTTTTCTTTCACACGCAAAACAGATTTTTGTAACATTTGTTATATGTAGTTATTTATTTACTTGTTCATGGTCTGTTTGTGGCATTGCCAAAAGGGGCTCCAGAGCGCCCTCTGGTGGACATTCTGTGCAACATCAACACACATGGTTGAAGGGTGTTTCTCTCCTGCTTAGTGGCCTTTATAACTTCTGAACTTCCAGGCTCTAACGAGTGGCTCATATGATTTTCCTTTTATCTGTTGATTGGGTGAGGGGCAGGGGAGACGCCTCTTTGGTGTTACAGAACTCTCCCATAGATTTCTCTTCAGGATTCACTGTCTCCTCTTATCTAATGTCCCTGATATAAACACGCAATACATTGTTATACCATGAACACTCAGTCCAACAATGTAGAGTAAGCGGGAGCATTGTTTGTTAGACAAGGTTGTTTGTGATACTGTAATTGATCACAGATGCTGGTGTAGGAATGTGGAATAAACACAGATTTTTTATTTTTATTTTTTTTAACAAACTCAATCAAGTGAGAGTGACATGTGTGGTGCATGTGAAGAGCATGTTGTTTTTCAGAGTGGGAGAGTGAAAGAAAAGGCTGCTGACTCTGCCCTATTTAGCTGCTCTGTTGGTCCCCAGCCTGTGCTCCCATGTCTATTCAGACCTAGTGAAAAAGGGCTGTGCTCCAGCTAGCAGCTCTCTGCTTCAGACCTCTGCATTCAAAAACATTCAGCTATTCAGAAAACTGGCTGGTTGTTGAGTGCTCGGCAAAAACACAGAGCTCAATTAAAATGTGAGCACAGAACAAGTGCTGTCAAAAAGTATTTGCCCCCTTCCTGTTTTCTTATTTATTGATTGCGTATATGTCACACTTAAATGTTTCAGATCATCAAATACATTTTAATATCAGACAAAAATAACACGAGTAAATACAAAGTGAATTTTTAAATAACAATTTCATTTATTAGAGAAAGAAAGTTATCCAAACCTACCTGGCTCTATGTGAAAAAGCAGTTGGCCCTTAAACCTAATAACTGGTTGTGTCACCTTTTAGGAGCAAGCACTGTGTTTGGCATCGAGTCTTTCCGATCTCTGTGAAGGATTTTTGGCCCACTCGTTGCCCACTCACTGCATGAACGGCCTGTTTAAAGTCCAAATTTTGACTCTGTCACTCATTTTTTAATTAATATATTTTTTATTCATTCTGTTGTGGACTTGATTGTCCTGCTGCTTCACCAGAGTGCTCTAAATTTCAGACCATGAACTGATTGCGAGACTTTTTCCTTCAGGATTTTCTGGTAGACAGCAAAATTCATGGTCCCATTATTATGGCAAGACGTCCTGGTCTTAAAGCAGCCCAGACCATCACAGTAACACCGCTGTGTTTGAATGTTGCTATGATGTTCTTTTTATGAAATGCCGTGTTAGTTTCGTGCCAGACGTAACGGGACTGAACCCTCCCAAAAAGTTTAACCTTTTTCTCGTCAGTCCACATGATATTTTCCTTGGGGGACCATTAAGGTGTTTTTTTTTTTTTTTTTTTGTAAATTTTTTTTTTTTTTTTTTTTTTTTTTTTTTTTTTTTTTTTTTTTTTTGATTTCTTTATTTACCTACATGTACTTGGCCTTTGGCTTAACGAATACAGCTCATACGGGAGCGCTCATACTTGTTATGCCTGGGGTCCGTATTTCAGTTTTCTTTTCAGGACAAATAATAGTGTTTTTATTTTCAAGGCACGTCTCGTCTTGTATGCTTTTTAAATTTACTATTGTCACTTGCTTTTTATTTTCCCAATCTTGTGAAAAATCTATTTGTTAGGGTTAAGACATTGCTTCGGTCTTTACAACTTTGGACACATTAAACGCACTCCATTTTCTACCCCATCTAAAGATGATGTTATCAGAATGCGTTTCACATGCAGTGATCTCAAGACAGTGAACTCTGAACTTGACAAAAAACATGAGTTACTGTGTATCTTCCAATTGTAGCCCGGGTGTTTATTCAAAAAATTATTCGGCTGGCCCGGTGTTTAAAAGGGACCGGCGGTTATTCCCTTCTCGGACGGAATTGTCGCGGAAGTGAGAGGGAAAGAGGACCCAGGCGCGGTTTTTAGACTGAGGTGAAAAGACAGTGCGTTTACTTACAGCGCTCCAAAACGTATTTCAACAGTTCACAAATAAGCAGCAGTTCCCAATTGTGCAGCCCAGTGCACGAGTGGTGCTCCCCGAAACTTCTCTCCGCCCGACTCGCCAGGAGAGGACGTAAAAGACCAGCAAAATCACAGTCAGCAGGTTCGCTAGCCCCAGTTCAAGGTAATATTCCCACTTCGATGGTTGCTGCATCCAGTTTCCAGTCACACTCCATACCAGTTGGTGGCGGTAATGCACCATTCAGTTGTTTGCCAACCACCAATAAAATTTAAAAAGAAGAAGACAGCGCTGAGGAATTTCCAGGTCGAAAGTCACCCGGCTACTATTGGAGACCAGCGTCTATTTGTCGTGACATGTTTTCAAACTGGCGTTTATTAGAAACCGCCGTTTAAAAGAGACAGGCTACTAATGGAAGATATACGGTACACAGATTTGACCAAAAGCAAGTAAAAAATAGATCTGTTTTTAAAATGTTAACTCTTGGACAGGACTGTGAGTAACACTGGGGGTAATACCAGAGAAAGGTTGGTACGTTTGGCATTTAAGCGAGACAGGGGTAATTGGAGGAGTTGTTGCGAGGGTGGTATAAGCAACCTGGAGGCAAAGAAAGTTAATGCAATCATGTGAGAAGCACTTTTAGTACATGTCATTATTCAGTATCTTGGTTAATCAGCCAAGTATTCATTTCTGTCATATTTATGTAAGTAAGTAAAGTTTATTTATTAAGCACTTTTCTCACAGACAAGCAGTCACAAAACGCTGTACACAAAAGGTGTATAATGTGACATGCAGTTACTGAATCTGACCCAAAACAGGCATCTAGTGATGCTTCGTCCTTGCGCCATCCCAGTGAGTTTTATGTGTGTGATACTAGCTTTAAGCTAGGCGGAGGAGAAGTGTGTGTTAAAGTACACATTTGTATCGCAGCTAAGCATCTGGCTAATCTCAGAATTTACTAGGCTTTTCTTAGAGTCTTATTTTTTCATTCTTTTTGATTAGATCAGATCAATTTAATGAATATAAAAGTAGCAATTTTTCTATTCATAAGCTCATTAACTAACACTAGAGTCTTTGTTATTTCATGTTGTAGGCAGCCACAACTTATCTCACAAATTAAGTTGTTAATGATAGCTAAACAAAGAGTTGTGGCACAATCATTATTCAAGTCTACACACCTGTATTGAGTGATGTGTGCATAGTTTTAGATTTGGTAGTCTGGATTCTCGTCTACGTTCTAAAAGCATCGGTTTTGTCTTCCTGCTACAAATGACAATTAACAGAAACCTTCAGATTTACGTTTTATTGTCCGATGTGACGTGTTTTTTGCCAGTAATGGGATTTTTCTAAATAATAATACGAGTTGTCTTAAAATAATGTGATAAGTGCCTCAATAGATTTGCTGTTCTCTAATTAATTTCAGTTTATAATTTTGATTAAACTTCAATTAGACTTATTTTTATGCTAGATCTGCTTGTGCTAAATGCAGTCCGTGTTCTATAGCAACCAACTTCAGCCTGCCACCTCCAGCCTGCAATTATTCACACTAATGAAACCACTTACTGCTCAGTTTCCCAATACCACGAGTGAGGAGTAGATTTAAGAAAAAGGTGGAGGAAGAGAAATGATTGCTGAGATGAAAAGAGAGAAAAGGTCTGTGATTGAGAGTCGAGACGTGAGAATGAGAAAGTAACGAAATTGCAAGATAGAGGGATTAGTGTAAGCAGGTAGAGAGGTAGACTCAAAGAGATTAAGAGAGTCAGATAGACAAAGGGACTGTGAATCAATGAGGTAGTCAATAGCGAGTGGGAGAGATGTGATGAGAGAGAAAAATGGCATGGAGTAGGAGGAAGAAAAGGCCCCCTGTTGTGTCAAAGTCCCGCCGAGAAAAATGGCACCAGAGAAAATGAGAATCTACGGCACTCCAGAAGTGATTGAAAAAGCCTGTTTTATTTTGCCTTATCGCGGTGAACAGGTACAGATTCAGGATAATATGGTGACAGTTATTCTCCCAGGAATCCACAGGAAAAATAATAAGGCAATAGAAGCTTCGTGTTTGATTTGGTAAATTACAGAGAGCTATGTAAAATAAATGCTTAACATCAGTGGGAGATTAATTAGTGTGCTTAGGATGATAGACAGCTATCATGATTGAGGTCTAAATAGAAGGAATATAATAGTATAGCTGTGAGGAGGAGCGCATGAGATTGCTATTACTGCAAACTTTACACAAGCAGCATCGTTGGAGAAGCAAAGAGAGAATGACTTGCGGTGTGTATTTGAAAATAATTCTGCCTCAAAGAGACTTTTTGTTCAGTAGCATTGTGAACACCACAACTATGGGCTGTAAGAAAACCAGTTGTTATGATGGTCTGACATTTTAAAAGTGATTTTTGAAATGTTTCTAAAAGGACTGTTTTTACAAGCTCACATATCAAAAGTCTGCTGTTGAAAATGTGTTGTTGTGTTCATGCTTCTCAGCCCGGGAACAGCCATGGTTAAAAAAAAATGACCTAAAACTTTAAGTGTAAAATGCTGTCAAGTCTACCCAAGCATCGAGATCCACTGTTATTTCTTATCCCCCAACCGATCACAGCAGAGGGGTGCCCTGTTTTTCTGACACGTCTTCCTGTTTAAAGGAAGTTTTTCCTTCTCACTGTCACCCAATGCTTGTTTATAGTGTAGGGCCTTTTCCTCCAAATAAAGCGTGCCTTGAGGTGACTGCTGGTATGAATTGCCATTGTAGAAATAATACTGAACTGACTTAAATCTGTAGACTGCAGTAAGGAAAGCCGGAGAAACCCACACATTCTTTGAAAGGTTTTGGTACGCGACTGCTATTCTTTGTCATGAAATGTGGAAAAGCAACATTTGCTGCGAGCCCTTTTTGTTGCTGGTTTGCATGTCAACAGCAGCACACAAATCTAATCTAATCTTTAATGTGAAAAAATGCTTAGGTCTACACCAGTGCTAGCAGCCCTGTGAGGCTGTGAGCCAAGATCCGCATACTAAGAAGCTTTTACATCTTCTGCAGGAGCGATATGAGTAAGAAAAGAAGGAGGAATGTCGCACTGTCAAGTACCATTACAGTACCACGCAGACAATAAGGGATTGTCTGATTGTTGGGGTTCTCTCGCTAAAAATGCAAAGGTATGCTTCTTATCTTACATTATAAAGTGCCTGGAGGTGTAGTGAGATGGCATTATATAAACAACACAGGATTGAATTAATGAAAATCTGCAGAGTGTAGAGGTCAAAACCAGAAGAGTACATTTTATTTGAAAGGTTCTGGCACAGTGGTCCTAATGTTTTTCTCTGTCACGTAGTTTGCAAAAAACATCAAATTAATTTAAAACTGTAATGCTTATTATCTATAAACAGCAATGACAAGTCTAGCCATCATAGATTGTATTAGCTATTAGCTAGATACACCAGGTATCAGTGTAATTCAGTTTTATTTTATAGTTCCAATTCCCAACAACTGTTGCCTATCATAAGGCAAAGAGCCTTCAGTATTGCAGAAAAACCCCAACAATCAGACGAGCCACTTTGAACAGCACTTGGTAATGGCAGTAAAGAAGAACCACAGTTTAACAGGAAGTGACCTCTACCAGAATCAGCTGTGACTGGTTGTAATCACATGGGGAATGAAAAGAGGGGTCTGACCATTCAAGAGCATATATGTGAGAGGAAGGATTCAAAATTCAATTCTGGGTTCAACAGGGAGCCAATGAAGAGAAGCTAATATGGAAGATATATGAGCTCCCTCTACACCCCTGTTAGTTATTCGCACTGCAGTATTTTGGGTCAACCAAAGCTCCCGTAGCTGGGAGCGTTTAGAATTCAGTTCAAAACATTTTATTTACAACCAAGAAGAAATTAAAATAAGACACAGACAGAATATCAAACATACATAAACACAAAAGCATCTATATAAATAAATCTAAAATGACCATTCATGTTCACCCTGAATACTTCACTTATAAAAGAACTGACGGTGGGAGGGGGACAAGAAAGAGCAGAATATTGGGCAGAAAAGGGTCAGAGTCCAGATGCTAAACTGCTATGTCTTACATCCTGGACAGCGTAGTTTATGTCTTGATGGGAGCCAGTCAAACACAGAGTGTAAGATGTGTGAGGGATCTTGGGGAATCCTGTGGGCACTTTTTCCACGATTTTAAAGCCGGTCTTAATAATGAAGTTTGTCCGGTTTAAACACAATTACTGAGAACCACCTGATAATAAATAATTACAGTAGTACAGTCTAAATGTGAGCACTGGTTTTTAGGCATCACTCTATTATAGCAATACTGACAGAACACAGTCCAACACATTCATTCAACATATCGTGATCAAAAATTAGATTTCCCACAGCGTTACCAGAGGAGAAAGTAATGCCATCCAGCATAAATATCTGGTTAGACATCGTGTTTCTAAGATTTATCTAAGGCCAAATATAATAACTTCTAAATTTGTCTGATTTTGGAAAGTGGAAGTTACAAGTCATCCTGATCGATTTGTGTCATCTGGCTTCATAGGGGAGTTCAACCGGGTAAGATCTGTATACAAATGAAAATGTTTCTAATGATATTACCTAAGACATCCATGTGTAACTTTTATATTAAATTATTATGTTATGCTTTTAGTTTCCTCTTTTAGCTTATTATCAAACAGAAGTGTACAGCGGAATGAAATACCAAATAAAAGTTGGTCAGACGACAGAGACAGAAAGTCAGATGTTGGGATTTCTGAACAGTTATCTGCTAATCATATTTCTTTTTATAAATTTCATGAGGATCCATCCAGTATTTCCTTCAATCCTGACCAACATGGACCAACCGCACCAGAGGAAGAAGAGGAATGAAGGTCAGTAGAAGCAAGAAAGAAAGCGTGAATGAGAGGGCAACAAGTGGAAAGGTGAGCATGCAAAGAGTGAAGATAGTAAAGTTCAGAGAGTGTAACTACCTGTGGTCAACCATCCAAAGCAACAAGTGTATACGAGAGGTGAAGAAGAGAGTGCAGGCAGCGTGAAGTCGGTGGAGACGAGTATAAGGTATGATTTGTAGGTGTGATCCGACAGAAGGATAACAGTGAGAGTGAAAGGGATGGTAGTGAGGCCTGCTGCGATGCACTGTTTGGCACTGTCAAAAATGCAAGAAGGCAGAGCTGAAGAGGTTTAGATTTTCACTGGAAGTGAGCAGGAGAGACATGATTAGAAAGGAGTGCATTAAATAAACAGCTCAGGTTTAGTAGTTTGGAGATAAAGTTAGAGATGGTGTGGACTGGTCCGTAGGAGGGATAGTGTAGACACTGGACTAAGTTTGTGAGTGTAGTGAAAGAGGACATGCAGAGGGCTGGTGCGATGAAGGAGAGTGCTAGGGATCGAGTGAGTTGAAGGCAGATGATCCTCTGTGGCAACCCCTAAAGGAAGCAGCCCAAAGAAGAAGACTGCCTGATGCAAGTCACTTAATATAAATAAGCTTGAATGACTGAGACTACCGTCATGAAAGAATTGACTGTTCCTTCGTGGTTTGCTGCTCAATCATTATTAAATAAAAACATATACTGTTCAGAAGATTAGTTGATATTATTTATGAGTTCCAGTCTCCACCTGTGGAGAACTTCACGGAGGATGCAGCTACAACAACAATGGCAAGTCTTAAAAGCCTTGGCAGTTCATTCAATCTTTTAAAAAACTGTTTATTTTCCAAGCCCTCATAACCGAATTAGAAATTATATCAGCTGTAACGTTCCCTCTTGCTGTCTGACATTTTGTCTTTCTCAGTACTGAGGAGGTGAACGAGGGAGAAAATCCTGCTGTCTGCACAACAGCCGCTCCTCAGCAGAGATGCTATCGCCGCAGGCTGCATCAGAGAAGTCCCCGGGCGGAAGGGGATGCAGTCTTTATCTGAAAGTTTAAAAGTCCTCCTTATAGCTGTCTCTTCCTGCCTTTGCACCTCCTCATCCTGATTTACCAGGTAAAATCAATGATGGATGGTGGACTTCACTGGGATTTGTTGGTTTGGTCCATTTTATAGAGGGAAAGCAGCCAGTGCCTGTCTTTGTGCTGTAAATTTCCATTTCACATCACAGCAAGCATTACGTCTGGCATGTACCCACATCCGTGCTCCTCTCAGGTGCATTTGTTTTCCTTTTCTTTGAACCTCATCAAATTACAGCTATTTGACACAGAACCACTGTTTTGTAGTGTCTGTGTGTGCGTGCGTCTGCCTGTATGTAAAAATCAGGAAAACAGTTAAATTCAAATTGAATTCAGACAACCCAAACAAAGAGGCTCTTGTAAATTATAATTTAATTCAGTGGGTGCCAAGCATTTTAAATTGCGTGTGCATGTGTGTACGTGATAGTCGCGAAGTGGGAGGCTGCTGTTCTTTTTCCTGTCTGACAAATCCAGGTAGATTACTTCTGTCTGTCTCAGCAGGAACAATGTGAAACAGTTAGGCACAGGAACCCGTTTTAGATGCCACAACACACACACACACACACACGCACAAAATCACAAAAACCACCATGCTGACATTTAGACTCTCGTATAAAAACCACAAAATGCACCTTCTGCCCACCTCTACACATCTTGTTCAGGCGCTCCCATGTTTAACATACAAACATGTACTCCATCTACCCACAACAGTCACGCATACACATAATGCACACTTATTCACATTACAGAAACTATTCCATGGATCTCCAAACACCCACATATAATCATCCCATATTGCAGAATTGACAAACACCTCTGGTTCTGGCGTTTTTCATCTTCTGCGGGAGCAATTTGAGTAAAGAAAGGAGAACAAGACCGACACGCTGTCAGGCACCATTACAGTCCCACACACAATAGACATTATTTACTGTGTATGTGCTGCCGCGTTTGTGTGTGTGTGCGTGACTTTGAGTGCGTGCAGAAATGTGTAACCGCCCGTCATTCCTCTCAACAGCCATCTGTGGTAACACTGCCCCCCTGTGTCTAAGGTGAGGAAGCGCAGCGTAGAGCAGTCCCCAGCCTGAGGCACTTCATATCTAATTATGCTGTCGAATCAAATTTGTTTAAAGTTAATATTACACTCAGGTCTTATAATGTACAAACAATGGGAACAATAACAAAAGGTGAAATGGGGGAAATGAAAACATGAATAAAACTGTCAAGAGCAATAGAATTCAAAGGGTTGCAATTAAAAATGACTCGAGTAAAATGTCGCAGATCAGATTTAAGTACGTCAAGGTCTGAAGACATATCTAAAACCTAACCGCGCCTGTGGAGTGCCTGTCTCTGCAGAGGTTGTGTTTAAATGACAGAAAATGTATTGTTACTTTCCGCAGGTGAAGGGAAGGTCCTTGTACAATATAGAGCAAATATTAATTTATGTTTTTTGCCACTGAAAATGGGTTCATGTCAACAAAAATAAGAAAAAAAATAAAGGACCTATAAATTTGGAGTTTGGTTTTGTGTGAAAAACTGTGGAAAACTCCAAGTGGAGGTGATGTAGGTATTCCCATGGTTGCACCGACCTTCCAGGCATTCGTTATAATATACTTCACTTCTTTGGGAGATTTAATTAAAGAACAAGCTGTGAAATACATGTGTAGTATTAAAATTGCAGGCTTGTTCCTCCGGCACCAGTTCATGCATTGATAATGCTGTGCTTCACAAACATGAGATTTAGCTAAATTAGCCTGGTTGTCAACTGCAGTCAACTGAAATCTAATATTAATATTTGATGAGCTGTCAAGAACTGACATTCATGGCACCCAAAAATGACTCCTACCAACTCTGGTGATCCCTGACGTTTATGTGCCATGAGATTTGGATGTCAGCACCCCATCGATCAGCCATTATTAGCTGTTACTTGTCACACAGGTGCTGGCACACCTGTTGGTAGAGTTATGGCTTTCAGATATTTTGCTCAAAGAACACAAAGGGGTAAGCTGAAACTTCAAGGCACACATGTATTCATACTTGTACAAAATACTCTCTCTGCGATTGCCCAGTTTTCTTTTGACTGTACTGTTGAATGAAAGCACCTAGCATGACGCTTGCGATGTCTTTCACACAGTTTTGCTCTCAGTCCAAAAAACAATCTTTGTGCCTCTGGTTCACATTCAGCACTGTCTTGTAGTAGACTGATTGTTTCTCAGAAGGATTATTTGGTCTCCAAACGCCTTTTTAGCTAGCTCAATGCTAACATTGTTAGCATTCACCAGCTTCTAACAATTACTCATACCTAGAGCTGTTGATTTCCCGTTCCAAAGGACAGGCAGCTTTTGCTAGTTGTACTAATTTCCTGTTATCCTTAGCTGGTTGGTCACACTATGTATTGTCACAGTTTGGTCATGTTTACATAAACTCCCAATGCACATCTGGACTTGCCCCCAGTGTGGCTCTGCACACCATTTGAGAACCACTGCTGCAGCTTAATAAAGCTAGATTAATATTGACCACCTGTATTCTGTAGCATGTCTCCTACAGAACACAGCTGCTATTCATAACCTAGACTTTGTATTTTCTTTCATCTTACAAAAGATCTCGCAAAAGTTCAAAAGTGCTGCATCCTTCGGAGTCCGCATTTGTAGACCGGTTACGTCACAGGTCGGGGTATCCTTCATTCCCAGAATTCATAGCGCGGCCCAGCAAATTCCAGTTTCCAACAATGGCGGCAGCTGCTTCGTTTTAATAGTACTCTTATTACTGTTTGTGGGTCACAAAATAAACTTTTAACATATTTTCAGGCGAGAATGTAGCTGTCTAAACTTCAAATATCTGCTCGGGTTGTCAAGACATCACATATTTGCAAACGTGCCCGTTTTCGGACGTGTCTGTTACCCACCAGCTCGATCGCTGAGCGGGTCGTCAAGGTCCACTAGAGCCGGTGAAAATAGCGGACTCCCCGTACATCGTTTTCAACCCCCCGCGGTCCGCGATCGAGCTGG
>VURO01049973.1:61218-71382 GCA_015108175.1 Pelvicachromis taeniatus | reverse complement strand
ATGGAAGAAGGCAGTCCTACATATTTGTTTAATATGTGCATTGAAGGACATATCCTGGTCAAAAATGACTCCAAGGTTTCTCACAGTGTTACTGGAGGCCAAGGTAATGCCATCCAGAGTAAGAATCTGATTAGATACCATATTTTCTGGACTTTCTGGAGGAAACCTGGTCTTATTAGGAGAGACGGCATCCATCCTACTTTGGAAGGAGCAGCTCTCATTTCTAGAAATCTGGCCAAGTTTATTAAATCCCCTAAAGTGTGACTATCCAGAGTTGGGACCAGGAAGCAGAGTTGTAGTCTTACACGCCTCTCTGCAGCTTCTCCCCTCCTGTTACCCCCCCTTATTACCCCCCCCCCAAAAAAAGATGGGCTTGACATTGTCTTAGAAAATTGGAACGTTTTTTTTTTTAAACCAGCTAGGAGCAGAGACATAACAATACCACAAAATAATAACTTTTAAAGTCAAAGGTGTTTACAAAACAAAGGTCCAATTTTGTGTAAAGGTGCAAAGGATACCAGGTTAATCCCCCACCCTCTGCTGTGGTCTTCAGAGGGTAGTACTGTCAGATGTTTTACAGGACTGGCGTGCATCATCTGTTAACATGTCTTAATAAGGTCCCAAGAAGCACAAGGTGTTGTAACAACAATAACATGGCACCGGCCAGCTGGACATCAAGCAGCCTTTTACAAAGCACACTTGATCCGTTTGGCACAAGGGCCACTAACATTGGCTGTCAACAGCAGATTAAGTTTCTGTGGGAGAGTGGGAGGTTGAGATCCTGAAACATCCATGAAGACATTTGCTGGGAACAGCGTGCCGCACTCAAAAGTGAGGGGGTAGGTGTGTGTTGTGTTACCTGCTACAAAAGATATCAATCTTCAGCTTCCAAATCATGAAAGTTTTTTATCTTCAGATATGATGCAAAATTGATTAATGGTGAAAAAGAAAACAGAACAAATAAAGGGAATGAAGCTGGACCAACCAACTCCAACAGTCTACATCACTTCCCTAATTTACATGTCTTTCTGTCACAGTGAAACATGAGTCAAAATGATTGTTAAATATATTTAATAGAAATACATGGAACATATTAATGACCATCTTGAAATAAGGATCCATTACAGTATTTCACAAGCAGAATATTCTGACCATTTCAATGCAGTGGGGGCTCCCAGTGAATTCCAGAGCTGGAATCTCAACCCATGCTCAAGGTCATGGTGGGCAGTGCCAATAATAGTTGACTGTGGCCACATCCCAAGAGCACCACTTTGTATGCTGTTATCTTTGGACACTCTGATTGAAAGGAGTCTCCTGTGGGCCAGAGCAAGTGAAAACCCCTGTGCCGCTACACATGTTCTTTAAGTTGGTGATTCAAAAGAATCTTAAACCATGCCACTTCTTTAGGTTAGTGGTCTGGTTCTCACAGCAGAGTGAAGTTCCAAGTGAAAAAACAGCTGAGTGTAAAGAGAAGGGCTAAATGAGGAAAACAAAGCCGATGACAGTGAAGATATATTCCTACCTCATTTTATAATTTAAATTGGGTTAAGACATAGAATAATTGGGTTAAAGTGACACTGCCCACAATGAATAAAGGCTTAAAATGTGTCATTAAAATAGGTGATCTTAGGAGACGCTCCCCCCCCGCTGTCCAGGACAACTGTAAGTGGAAGATCCCCAAAAGCTGTAAACCCCAGGGGAGGATTTAGTGCTGGCAACTTACATGACCATATTTGGTGGAGTTGGTGTGACCTGGGCGAGCGGTAACCTAGGTGATGGGCTTTATGACCTCAGAGTCACATGTACAGGGCATGAGCACGCACATCCACTCACGTGCGCTCACATGCACATGCACACAGCGTTGTAGGTTTACGACACCATGTGATGCGTTTTATGATACCGGGCTGTTTAAAACTCTACTCAGGACAAAGGACCACGTGATTCTGTTACAATGAGCCGGACATGCGCAGATCTCCCTTCGAAGTGCATGAAATTTAATGGAAGGATGTAAAAGGAATAAAATGTGTTGTGTGAATCTGCTGAGTTCCGGTGTTGTCTTTGAGGCATCGAACTAAAAGAATCAGGGCATAGTTATGGATCATAACAACAGAATGATGACAGAAAATCTGTTAAGCCTGAACTCAGTGGGATCACAGCCCTTTATTGCTAGGTGAGTCCTCATAGCACCAGCCTGTCTTCCCCTCCCTCCTGGATGATCTGACCGATAGACTCCCGGTTCTTTGCCCTTATAAAGCACTGCCTCTTGCACTCCATCAGCTGCTCTAGGTCACGCCACATCTTCACCTGCTCCATGTTGGCGCTGTGGCTCTCTCTCACCGTCTTCTGTTCCTCTCGCAACTTCTGGAAACCACACGTGAAAAGAGGTATCGGTCAAAAATACCCTGCAAATGAACCCCAATATGATCCAATTTGTGCCAATCTGGCGCAAACAGAGGTATGTTAAATCTGTCTCATGACATTCTACCGTCCTCTGAAGACCTGAGATTAAAAAACAAACTGGCATTTACTCAAAGACCAAACTCAGATTAGATGCCATATATCTTAATATAACCTCAATTCAACAAACTAGATGTACATTTATGGCATTTCTAGAGAATTCTAAAAGGAATGTGCTCGCACCTTTATAGTGCAAACAAATCTGAAAGAATTCACTTTTTGTTTTGTGTCCCGATGTGAATGTTCAGGTGTATTCCTTATTATCCATTACTTTACTTCCAAAGCAAACTCTGTGAAACTTGGCTAACCTGTGTGTCCTCAGATCATGTTCTTGACAAAATAAAGGAATATTTCCAAGTATTGACCCGTCCTAGCATCTGCTAGGTCAGCACTCGCTCAGCACACTTTTCTCACCTTGCCAAGTAACTCCTGTTCGGAAATATTCTTCATGTACACATCCCTATGGTGAACAAGAGGAAGATTAGTAACATGCAAGTGACAGCCGTTTCCCAGGCTGATTTCACCCCACGTATTAAAAATAAAAGTGTGTCATTACAACAGCAAGGAAAAAGTGGCAGTAGATTAACTGGCTTCAATGTAATGAGAGCCTGCTGAAGTAAAAAAGGCTATTCATCTCGCAAGCAGCTGGCTGGCCTGGCTCAGCAGGCTCACCTGATGGCTTTCTTCTTCTCTTGCGGATCAGGGGACACGTAGGCCTTCATCTCCTCCGCTGCTCTCTGTATTTGCATCTCAAAGATCTGCAGAGGACAGAGAGGCAGATATCTGAGTTTACACTTTGTCCCAGTGAGTGTTTGTGGGAGCAGGTGGCTTACAAAATGCTGCAACATTGTATGCGCTCCTGTCCCTAATTTGGCTTGAAAACAGCAGTAACAGTGCACAGTCTCCAGGTCCTGCTTTAAGGAACTACTGTGTATTTTCAAAATACTTGCCTCTGACATGGCGTTGATATAATGGTATCGGTTTTCCTTCTGTGCCATCTCCTCCTTCAATGCTTTCACCTCCTGTGATTTAAAAAGAGAAGACGGACGTTCTTATACAACCATGCTAAAGATCAAATATGTAATGCCACATGGGGGGGAAAAAGGCTCATAAACTACACCTAAACTGCTGTGCATATGAAACCTTTGCACTATAATAATTATACCTGCTCCAGCTTTGATCTGTTGCTCTCCAAACCAGCAGCGCAACTTTCATACTGTGCCTTCTTTTCTTCATACTCTTGTCCGAACTCCTATGAAGAACCCAAGCACAACACACCAGAACAGAAAAGCAAACCCATTACTAGACAGCCAGAACTGAGACAGATGCACTATTATCAACACTCGTGTCCCACTCACACCATCGTTTAATGTCAACAAAAGATCCCAGTTGTAGTTTTAGCACTTTAACTTCTTACAGAGTCTATTTATGTCTTCCTGTTGCAGCTCTTCATTAACAGACGTGACCCAATGAGATGTAAGAGCAATTCTGGGCACACATGTAGGAAAATTAAATCCTCTGCTCTAGCTCAGGGATGCAGGATGCTCTCCTATCATACATTTATTTATGGACTATGTAAATTATTCCTAATGGACCTTGTCCATGGTAGCATAATATACAAGTGAACTTCTACTTGTTTGCAGAGACAGAATTAGCACCCACCGAAGATATCTTGGAGTATGAATTACCCACTATCTGAAAGTTAGACTCCGTAGTGAAAAATCAGTAGCAATCTTTTTGCCAGGATCCTTTTCCTGACAGGCTGGGTGTTAAAGAGAGATGCTGTTTTGTCATGTGAGCTGAAGGGCCTTGTTTCAGTGTGGTCAGGAGGCCAACTGGCCTTACAAACACCGTTTGATGTGCCGTGAGGTTTCTTTGAAGTTCGTGTTTAATAATTCAAATGATGCTCACCTGACTCTGCTGTCTCAGTAACCTCAGTTCTTTAATTATTGGTGCTAGCGCAGACTTCTTCTCCACTATCATTGAGTTTAACTTCTTTACCTGCAAAAAACAAGGTAATGGCACACGCTGCATTAAGAATAAAAACAAAACAACACAAAAAAGGAATCCTACAATAATCACACACAGACACACACACACGTGCCTTTGTATGCATTCAGAGTCTTGAGAGTAAACAAAATAATACGGCTGTGACTAATGATGACTTTAGATAGCACCGTCAACCAGACAGGGCAAGCTGGCAAATCAGATCAACATTTGGAGAAAGTGCCTGTAGCGCGTATGTAAGCAGGTAAGCATCGATTGAAACATTCTAGATTTCAGTTTCATGGGTTTGAAATGCCATTTTTAAATTTGAACATAACACCGTCCTTTCAGCATAGATCCAGGTGTATTCGATATCATCATTAACAAGCAATCAAAAAAAGTCACAACGGATGTCCTCTGGGCTTCCACACAAAAGGATGATGATGGAAGTCATGAACTATTGTGAGATACTGTTCAGTATTCTTGTTCTAACTGCCCATTACTGATAACAATAAGAGGGGAAAATCAAACCATCTTTAATTAAATATCCCGAGCATCAACACAAAGGTTTCTAACTTGTGCTGAAATTTCAGTTGGCTTAAGTTATTTTAGACTTTCATAAACTCCCTAAAGGCCAAACCTCAGGGAAAGTGCAGATAAATAAATGGGGGCTAAATGAATAGTTCAAATCAAGGACTGTGTGTGTGTGCATGCTGGTTCACTGTCCAGCTCAGGACAGCATCATAAATTTCACCTTTTCCCTGCTGTGGGAAAACAAAATGTGGGCGGTAAAAGAAAAAGAAAAAAAAAGTCTATTACCAATTACAGTGAGCCTGTATCCACAATATGAGGGCCCTAAAACTGAATCAGCTAAATGGGCTTCATTCAATTAAAACTGCAACACTCTTGCTTTTCTTTTCAATGGCATATCATATTCTCCTGCACACACGCACACACACACACGTGCATTTATATCCTCGTGGGGACATCTCATTGACATAATGCTTTTCCTAGCCGTTCACCCTAACCATCAAAAATGAATGGCTAACCCTGACCCTTACCCTAAACCTAACCATAACCTAATTGTAACCCTGAAACTAAAACCACATTTTGAGTCTCAAAAATGCCTTCAAACTTGTGGGGACCAAAACCCCGGTCCCCACAAGGGTTGTTGGTCCCCACGAAAATAGTAAACTTCCAATTTTTGGTCCCCACGAAGATGTTAATACCTGTCCACATACACACACAGTTAAAGTTATGCTTTAACTGATAACACTGGAGACTATCATGTCATGTAAGTTCACTTCAGTATCTATGCTAACAACATTTGTTGGTACATGTGCTATTAGCCTTTTACACCTATGGTAGACGCTGCTTGCTTATCAGGGTTTTGTCCGTAACTGTGTTGGCTGCACCTGAATGAAGATGTGAAGAACATTAAACTGGACCTGTTCTGCTTTTACTTATTTTCTGTCATAAATACAATGTTCCAGTGGTGAATGCTCATATGCTCTTATCAAGATGGCTAAAATTTCAAATAATGAGGCCTGTATGTGTACAAGTAACCCATGTCAATCAAAGCTCAGATTGCAGACTGCTTTAAACACTCAGTTGTTTCTACTCCTGGCATTGTATAAATTCACTGAGACCAGACTAAATAATCACTACTAAGCCTACAATAAGTCAAATATCACATCAGAATAAAAAAAAAAAAAGTATAGTCACCATTTCAGACATGTCATCCAGAGTACGGCCCTTCTTCTCATCTAGCTCGCTCTTCATGGCAGAAACTCTCTCCAGCTCTTCCTGAGTATCACTGTAGCCAGAGATACCTTTCTCAGCCTCCATAGTTTGCTTTAAAACACAGCACAAATAGTCAAATATTAGTTTTTGATTCATATTAATATTCTCTTTGATTTCAGACACACCACCCCAATTCCCCCAAATAACTGGGATTCCGCATAAAATGCAAATGAATACAAAACGCAGCGATTTGAAAATCTCATAAACCCATATTTTATTCACGATACAACACAGAAAACATATCAGCTGTTTAAACTGAAACATTTCACCATTTCAGGAACCAATCTTGTTACTGGCAACAGGTCAATAAATGATCGGGTATATTTCTAGGAAGAGCGGAAAGGCAGAGTCTCCAAAAACACTGCGTCTACAAATTATGGAGCAGCTTCAGAAAAATGATGTGTAAAATTTCAAAGACTTTGAATATCTCATCATCTACAGTACATAATATCATCAAAAGATTCAGAAAATCTGGAGAAATCTCTAAAGAGGAGAGGGACACTTTGGGCTGTTATCTAATCATTACTTGAAAAACCCTCTGATAGTAGGGGGAGCACTAGTGCCTATGGAATTGGCATCTTGCACATTTAAAAGGTCCCATCAGTGCTGAAAACTTTAGAGCAGCTACAGTTTAAATATTTCATTTTGAATAAAATGTGGGTTTATGAGATTTGCAAGTCACTGCATTCTCTTTTCATTTATAATTGATGCATTTCATGGAACTGGGGCTGAATATTGTTCTAAGTAAAATGAACATTAACAGAGTGCCTGTTATGTAATCTCTAGAAGAGATAAGGAGGTATTAAAAAAACAAAAAAGGGCTCATATGCAAGAAATGTGATCAGAAGAAAAACGTCCTTTGCTTAATCAAACCCTTGTGTGGGATGTAGACAGAGGAAGAGCAGCAGATGCAACCGTCAGAAATAGTAGCTCAGCCTGCGTCAGAGAGCCCATCAACAAGTCAGGTGCTGGGACCACACAAAGGTGTGAAGCCCTTTCTAGGAAGCTTCTACCACTTCACTGTTAACAGAGAGTATGTGAATGGGGGGGGGGGGGGGGGGGAGAAAAAAAAAAAAACACATTTGGGCTGACAGTATGATGGAGGGGGAGGAGGTGGGGCAGTTGTATGAATATGACAGTTCAGAGAGGACAGCAGGAGCATAGGAAGGTCCAGGTCCAAATACATCACATTAAATTTTACTGAAGGGTCTCTTTAATGAGACTTCCCCTGTGCTCTGTTGTGCTCCATTTATTTAAGTATACAATTCAAGTATATCATGGTAAGCCTATGTAGGACTCATGGTTTGTGCTGTAGCATAACAATAGACTTCAGAATGTAAAGTAAAGATGTGGATCCCAACCCTTCCTCTGTTTTACTGTAGAGAAATGAATTCTGCTTCTCTCACGTGAAATTCAAAATCAGGAATTACCAGTTTCTGCTGGACAGTCTCATGTCTCTGCTTGAGGATCTCCTCCGTTCGCTGCAGGACTCCATATTCTGCTTTTAGCTCAGCGATTTCCTGGCGTTTCTTCTTGTATACTGTTCCCCTGCTGCGGAGTTTCGCCACCAATCGTTTCAGCTTAGAAGAACACGAAACAGAATTCAGCATTAGTCTCAAATGCGAAGGAACACCTTATGGACATGCCTGCAAGCCCTGGATAAACACATTTTGGGCAGAAGCACATTATTGTTTTTTGGGGTTCTTGGTGGTGCAGTAAGTAATATTGGGGTTAAAACCAGCTGCCAGAATATAAAGGAAAGAGGCCAGTCAGTGCCTTTCTACTGTATGTGGTATTTGCGTGTTCTCTCTGTAGCTACATGGGTTCTCTCCAGGTTCTCCGGCCTACTCCCACAGTCCAAAGACATGCTTGTTTGATTAATTAGTGAATCTGAATGAGGTGTAGCTGTGAATAAGATCATTTTGTGTTACTCAAAGGTTGCATGAAAATATCCAGAAGCACTATATTTAATATCCTTTGTCCATTATGTCCACTATACCTCCACTACACATGTCCGAACCATCTCAAGCCTTACAGCTCTGATTTTGTCTCCAAACAACTCAACCTGACTGTACCTCTCATGTGTTCATTTTCTATACTTCTCTCGCTCCCAACAAAGATTTTAACATCAACTCTGGCACTTAAAGTTTTTTTCCTCCTGTCTTTTTTTTCCAGTGCCACCATCTGCTGACAGTACATCATAGCAGGTGTCACTGCCATGATACTCGTGCCCAGCCACCCTGCCTGCACTCTCCTTCACCTCTCTTGTGAACTGCTGATCTCGGGTTGATCCCAGATATTTGAACTCATCTAACTTTACTACCTCTACTTGCTGCTTCACCTTTCCACCTGCCTCCCTCTCGAGTACACGTATGCATTCTGTCTTACTACTACTACTGACTTTCGTTCCTCTTCTCTCCAGATCATACCTCTAGGAAAGAAGACATGTTTCCTTGATTTCTTTCCACACCAAATATCTTCTTGGTAGTTTTCATCACCAATTCAGCTGTGCTTGGTAACTCTTCGCTATCTTCCAGAGCCTGTCTCAAGTCCTGACTGAACCCTGGCTCAACATTCTTCCTTCTTCAGCTTCCACCATTTAATCTTTGCCTCTGGCTTCACTTCCTTCTTCTTGATGTGACCCTAAAGACTCAGGTTCTCCCACCTTGCAGTCTCCCATCTCTTTCATATTGTACCGTCTGCATAGAATTGAGTCCATCTGCATGCACCTTCCTCCACTCATACACATCACCTCTTCTTAAAGTATGTGCTCACCACAGCTTTACCATTTGTCTTTCTGCATTTCTATCCTTAATACCATACCTACCCAACAGCTCCTCATCTCCTCTGTCCTTCACCGACATGTCCACTGAAGTCTTCTCCAAACACCACTCTCTCCCCTCTGGACACACTCTCTGCCACTTCCTTTCTCTCTTCTACCCAATATTTAACTTGTTGGACACACACACTGACAACATTCAGCATCACCCTTCAATTTCAAGCTTCGTGCTCATCATCCTATCTGACACTCTCTTCACCTTCTTCATGCAAGCTACCCCTGCTCTTCATATCTACACTGTGGTGGAACGGCTCGAGTACACCTCTGATGCTTCTGACCTGGTTTAAGTAGTATCCTGCACAATATGTCATCCAACTCTCTCCCTTTACCAATCATAGTCCCTACATTTAAGGTCCCTAATCTCACCTCCACACTCCTGCCTTTCCTTCTCTCACTACCTCCAAACACGCTTCACCTCTCCTCTTCCTTTTTCATTGGCCAAAAGCAGCACAGTTTCCACTTGAACACTGCTGGCCATCAGCACCGGAGGTGGTTGTTGTTGACCCGGGGCCCTGACTGATCCGGTATGGAAGTCTCGCTCGTAATGACCTGCATGTTTGATTTGGCAAAGATTTTACGCCGCCTGCGCTTCCTGATGCAACCCTCCCCATTTTTCTAATATAAATATTGATTACATGTCCTTCCAAAATAACAACACTCATACATTTTGATATTACTGATGGCTCTGTGAAGCACATTATAACCTGCTGTAACACAGAAAGTGTAAAGTTCATATGGAAACTGCAATGAAAGAGGCCTAAACACAGTTTATATTTGGAGGCATGGTGTCCAGCACAGCTGTGATACTATGAAAGGCTACAGGAGAAGACAATGGCTTGAGCCAGGGGAGGGAAGGGATTAGAGAACAGCAGCGGCTACAACGAGGAGGCCTGGAGGCCATGCTATGATCTGAAAGAGTCACCCGATCCCTTTGAGATTCACAGCCAGCTATGTGCAGCAAACAGCTTCATCTGACAGAATAACCGCTTTAAGTGGATGCTCACTTACACCCCCCCCCCCCCCCCCCCCCCCGGCCCCACCCCCCCCCCCACCCACAAACCCACAAAAAAAACACCCAA